>OVBJ01002920.1:0-14676 GCA_900406535.1 Noccaea bulbosa
GTCATCAAAATATTTGTTTACAATTTTTAAAATTAAAATTAAGATTTAATGGTATAGTAGATTTACTAGGTAGACCTCACACGATTTTATAGATTTTAACATAAATGTCTTTGCTTATCTATAAATGATTTATTTGTATGCATTGATATTTTTGGTAGATGATAATGTCTATATTTTAATTATTCATATAGGTTTTGTTGTCAAATTATTTTTTATTTAATTGTTAATTAAAATTTAAGATGTTATTAATAGGTAGATCTCCAAATTTGTCTATTCGGTAGATCTAACCGGTAGACCACATCGTCTGGAGGTTAAAATCGTAATCAAGGCATGCGTTTTTTTGTTTGTTCATAAGGGGATGTGGGGTTCTTTTTACTATACAAGAAGTTAGTTTTGCAATTGATTCATGTTGTGGTCTACTCCCCTAGAAAAAATAATGTTTTGCTCTATATTTGGCAATTCCCTCTCCTAACTACATGTAAAAATAATTATTTTTGGGCCCTAAAAATCACCAATTTTGTTTTGTTTAGTTTATGGGGGACCTGTGCAAAAACACACATATGTACAGGCCTAGATACCGCCTACGCCTTGATTAGATTCTTATATTTTGAAAATGTGCTCTTATATTGATTTGAATTTTGACATGATAATATTCTTGTTTCTTTTCTTCAGTGGCAATTTGGATACAACTCTTGCTTCCTTAGGAATCATTTACTTGTTTACTTACGACTTATTCTAGGGTAATCAAATTTTCTCGATTAAGCCATATGGCCTATATGAAACTGTTGTGTGTCTTCTTATGGTTTTTGATACGGTTCTTTCCATGTTTTTGTAGGTTTTCTGGACAATTTCTCTGTAGCTACAGTACATTGCCACTCTATGCACTTGTCACTCAGGTAAGAAAACCTTTAATTTGGAGCTTCTGCTTACGATAGTTCTCAAAACTCACAAGTTAGATATTGTTAAATTCTAGATGGGAACCAACTACAAGGCAGCATTGTTGCCTCAGAGGGTAAGAGAGACCATTAACGGTTGGGGAAAAGCAACCAGAAGGAAAAGAAGGCATGGGTTATATGGCGATGATTCGACTATTCGAACAGAAACAAGCACAGTCGCATCTGTTGAAGAGTACGATCATCAAGTGCTTGATGTTCCTGAAACCTCTCCAGCTCAAGGGACTGAGAATGAGCTACAGCTTATTCAACACTGGGATGCTTCTATCCCAGTAGCTAATGAAACTTCTAGTAGAGTTGGAACACCGCTCTTGCGACCTTGTGCTTCAATATCCTCACCAACTTTGTCGAGGTTACAGACAGAAACAACAGAATCACTTTCAAGATCGTCTTCGTTGCCCAGTGAAAAGAAAATGCTAAACTAGAAATGATGGTTACTATAATTAGAGGAAAGAAAATCAAGTTCGTTGGTTGTCCATCTTTCATTCTTTCTCACCTCTTTCCATCTTTGGTTGTCCAACGAAAATCAAGTTCGTTGGTTGTCCATCTTTCCATCTTTCATATTTTCATTAGAGGAAAGAAAATCAAGTTCGTTCGCTGAGAAAACTCGGGTTTTTAAGTACTGAGATGTCGTTAAACATGGTGCAGCATAGCAAAGCAATGTAAAAAGAGGTTTTCATAAGTGGTAAAAAAACTTTTTAGGCACTAATTCTGCGCTTAGCCAATTATTTATCTTCTATATTTTATACATGTAAAAAACAAAATATTTATATAATGTTAAATATAAGTATAATAAGTATATGTTGTAATTTTAGTCATTTTATATTAAAAAAAAATTAATAGTAAAACATTCCTTGTGCCAATTTATAGTAACTTCAGTCTTCAGCGTAACCCTCAAGAAAGTGGCAAGGCCTTCAATATTCGATTCTAACGACTGGTTTTTGCTGGCTGTATTCGAGCTCTACACCGTCTTTGCCAGGGGAAAGTCCAAACTCATGAGTCTTCGTTGGAGTAATGACAATGCCTTTGATCTTATCTTCATTGAGTTTGTTTATGGTGGCCACTATTGTAGTATCTTTACTTGAAAAAGGAATCTTGATGAAAGGAAATGAGAATGTGATGGAAACGGTACCTGTTACAGTCTTCGATAGCTTTTTATCGTCTTGTTGAATCGAATACGGACCAGTTCCTATGAGAATGTGGTGCATCTCTTGACTTCCAACTTCTCCCAAATCAATATTTCTTGAAATGTCTTCAGCTTCGATATTAGTAACCTGAGCGGTTGCTTCGACATGTTTGGGTGTAACTTTCGTGGCACCGAGCTTATCTTGTAGGTCGCGACCAAAGGCAAAGCTTAAACATAGGAGCAACATGAATCCTATGCAAAGAAGGTTATATGTTGGTGTTCTCATTTTTTCAACGTCCATATTAACTGTTATTACTTTCTCTGATATATAAGAAGAAACCAATGAGTCGAAAAGGAGAAGAGAAAGAAGTTTGAATTTGATGGTAAAACAAAAGAGAAAAGGAGGACTCCAAATTATTCATTTTTTGCAAAATTCTCATGTTTCTGAATTCATGCAATGAATTTAGGCTCATATCATTTGAATGCATCCGTCATCCGTGTTTTATTAATTATTGTCTTCTGGAAAATAGAACCATGCAATCTTTTGTTTTTTCAGAATTTTTTTTTTTAAAGAAACATCATCCGAAACTGGCACTGCCAGGTAAAAACGATAAATCTTGATAATTTAATTTACTTTATGGCTAAAATATGTTAATTTTAGTTATTTACATATAATTTTTGCTTTGTAAATACATTTACATATATGGAAAAACACAATTAAAAAAAATAGTTAGATGATATGCATCATTTTATTTTTACTAAACAGTTTTTCATAACTCTAAACCAATACTAGTTTAATAAATTTGATTTTTTCAGTCAATATTTCTTAAATTTTATGTTTAATTATCATAAAGTAGTGAGAAAAAACTATAGAATTTTGGGAAAAAAAAAATCTATCATTTTGTGGATAAAAAAAATCCATACTTTATTGTTCTAAATTTTTTACCGTTTTCAGAGAAAATAGTATTTCTAAATGTTTTCTTTCTAATTGTCGTTGTTTTAACTGTCTATGCTGATATTCATTTCAGTATTTTAGTAAGGACTTGATTTTTTTACCCGCTACCACTCGCAAACGTACCTTTTGCGGGTAGTAGCGTTTATTGGCATTTGATAACAATAACCGTAAACGTTTTCTACTGTTTTAAAACGTTTAAAACAACTTCAGATCCCTCTAAATCAAAAATTCATTTCCAACGGCGTTTCCAATCGCAATTAACTTTGTTTTGAAACAAATGAAAAACCCCCAAATTTAATTAATTGTTTGCCATCTTTGGACACATACACTGCTGCTGCATCTTCATGCACACACTCCGGTGTCGTTTTAGTTTCCTTTTAAAATCGCAGATATCTTTGCCGAAAACGACGTAGTTTCTTAAACGGCCGTGATGATGTTGCAACATCTTTAGACAGACGCCAGTCATTTTACCTTTTTTTTTTCCGTTTTTTGTCTCCCATCTTTTCCATTCTTCGCTCTCAGATAATTACAACAAGGAATAGCATTCCATTATTCTCTCTCGCTCCGTTTAGTCTCTCAGATCATTGAGACAAGGAATCACATTCTGCAAAAATGGTGAGCACACTTCTTAATTAACATTCCTTGTGATTTTCACAGAGACTTAACTGGATTTCGGTTTGGCTCGTCTCTTGATTTTTCTTAATTTGAGAAACCTATAGAAATTAGAGACTCATTTACACTATTTATAGGATACATATGAGGGATTTTTTTTTTGGTCATAAGGATACATATGAGGGATTTGATAATTACAAATGTATCATTTCCTTATACAAATATATTATATATAGATACATATTAGGGGTTTGATATTTACTAAGCTATCCTTTTCATTGAAACCTCTATAAAGTAATAATGTGAAGACTTTGAAAATTTGTTATCTTATAGAGATATTAGTTTATTCATACAATACTATTTAGTAATTTATATGAATATATTTTTTTAACCCATACTCATCGAAATACATTATTTTATATAATAACTTAACACTAACATATATAGCTCATGCAAACATCGTACGATTTTACCAAAGATATCGTAATATTAATGGCCTATTTGTATATATATATTTACATAAATTTTGATACACAATAAAAAAACCAAAAGAAATAATGTGTTTAGAATATATTAAAACAGTTTTAGATGAATATAAAAAGGGAAAATTGGGTGCAAGGTACTTTAATTAAGTTTTAAATTAGAAAAATAGGTGTGTTTATGTTTTAATTGTCAAAAGAGGTGGTTCACTATTGAAGACCTAAACACCCTTCCCTGAATAACATATTTACGGACGTATGCCATTGAGAGGAAAACTTGACTTTTACTCTATTTTTTTATACTCTTTTTATACACGTGTTTTTCACACCTTTTTATTATTATTTTTTATTTTATTTTTTCTACTCTTTTTCTACACGTGTCCTCTAACAACTTTTTTTTTCTTACACGTACTCTTTTTCTACACGTGTCCTCTAACAACTTTTTTTTTTCTTACATGTGTTCTCTCATATCTTTAGTTATCATAGTGTATGCAAAAATAGTGTACACACCAATATGTAAATAGTGTATATACACGCTATTATACAGTGTACGGATCAGTAGTGTAGATAGTGTATTTAAACGCTATTATACAGTGTACGCTTCAGTAGTGTACACTATATTTTTAGTGTACAATAGTGTACACTAGTGTACATAGTGTATGTACACGTTATTATACAGTGTATGCTTCAGTAGTGTACACTACATTTTTAGTGTACAATAGTGTACACTAGTGTACAATAGTGTACACTAGTGTACATAGTATACGTACACTTTATTATACAATGTACGCATCAATAGTGTACACTATTATTTTAGTGTACACTAGTCTAGATATAGTGTATACGCAATTGTACATTGTACGCATTAGTAGTGTACACTACATTTTAAGTGTACGTGTTATAAGGTGTACGTGTCTTATGTTTCTTCGTAGGGCCCACATTTCACTATCTGCACATGAATGGGACCCACATTCCATTTTCTGAAAACTACTTACATGTAGAGCCCACATTTCACTTTCTGAAAACTACCTACATTTCTCTCTCTCTTCTCGGTCACTTTCTCTTTAACACACAAGGGTAAAATCGTCTGACTTTTACAACACAAACACCCTCTCTCCTAGTTTCCTAAATAAAACTTAAACACACCCAAATTTATAATAAAAAACTTAAAACTATCTACTTGGCTAACATTCTCGTGATTGGAAAATTGTACACGGGTATGCACTTGTGTTGGCTTGAATTTTCTAAAACTGAACTCAAAAACTAAATGCACCAACAAACTCATGATACATACATATCACCATGATATCGAAAGAGAGAAACCTCGAAAAGAAAAATAGTTGAGGAAGAATTTTGGTTCGGAGCATACCCATCCCTTCATTCCAAAACATTCACAGTTGACTAAGTAAGAGAGCACCTTGTATGGAGAAGAAATGGGGTAATTTTTTTTTTGTCCAAATCAAGGATACAAGTCTTTCGCGCCGATGATCAAGATTGATGAAAGAGAAAGACTACTATTGCAACCCCATCATGGAAGGTCAGAAAGATTAGCATAGACCACAAATGTTGTGGAAACCTTTTAAAATTGGAGATGAGACCTTTGATGAAATAGGTGAGGTTTGATTCGCGGTTGTGTAGCTGGCCGCATAACCACATATAGTTTGTATATGTGGTCATGTGAAACATATACTTCATGTAGCTAGGCATACATTAAATTTGTTCAGATGTTTGAGCATGCTGTGGTCTATACTTCGTGTAGCTGGCAAACTTTTTTCCTTTTAAAAATTCTTTGGAACTATTTTGTGTTTTTTTTTTTCTTAACATCAACTATTTTGTGTATCTATAAAATGTGTTTCTCATAATATAGATTGTGCCTAGGTATGTTGAACATACTGCCACTAATCTCAAGAAGATGTTTGCTTATGAGAAGTTCAAAGAAGGCAGAAGAGACAAAACCGATGATCTACTGAGGATCGAGAAACGCCAAAATCCTGCAAGTATGGTTTACTGTTTCGGGATTTCATACAAACTGTAAGTCGGTGATGTTGATTAATTTTCTAGTAGTAAGATTGAAAGACCTCCAGCTTGCATAAGGGAGTCCAAACTGAACCGAATCAAACAGGTTCTAAAACAAAAATAAATAAATTGTAACTAATTAAAAATTATCTAATAACATTTTTTTTTAATGTTAAGTTATTAAAAAAATACTTCATCCGTTTCATATTAAATGTCATTTGACACTTCACACAAATTAAAAAAATAGTTCAATGTTCAATATTACTCTTGTTTGACTATTAAAACTTTAAAATTGTTTAATGTTTTTTCTTATTTAATTAAAGGTAAAATAGATAAATTAATGAAAAAATGCATTGAAATCAGAAAGAAAATGACATTTATTTTGTAATTTAAAAACAAATTATTACGATTAAAATTATCAAACAGAGAGTATCTAATAGGGTTCTCCTATCGGCCGCCGCATAAACAAACACGAGAGAAGAAACTGAAATCGATTCAGGGAATTTGATTCTTGTAAGTATTTCTGCATCGTTAGGGTTTTTCGAACGGTTATAAGCTTTTGGAATCTCTACAAGAACGTGACTCTGATAACTGGATTTAGTCTGATAGGCTGTGTCTGTAATAACCCTGAAGCGGGATGAGAGATTTTGGCCGATGATCACGTTGGAGTGGATCCAGAGATCATATAGAGTATTTCGGTCGAAGAACATTTAAAAAAGAACGAGTGGAATCCAAGATAGAACGGGGCAAACCGTTACGGGACGAAAGGGTCGATCCGGGTAAAAGCGGCCAAACCCGCTCGATCGTGGGAAGAAGATTTGACTAACCAAAAGTGGTCCGAATGGGACGAAAACTTGAGGACAACCAGAAGATGCCAAAACCAACAATCTGGTCGAAGCAGTAGTTGATTGGGACGAGTGGATTTCGAGATATGAGTTTAACCGCCTGATGACTATGCCGAAGGGTGGGAATCTCGTATCGACGATGGGATATTCCTTCTGGGATGGGAAGAGAAAACAAAATGAGGAAGAACGGTCGAAACAGAAGTGAAATCGACTGAGTAAAACTCGAGTTATGACAAGAAGAGTGATCACAGACTGTTGGGATCGATCGGCGAACAGACGAGAACGGGTGCAGGACGCGATCGTGATACGGATGGATTATGGGATGTAATCATGGTACAGATGGAGAGTGAGACGGATTGGCAGGGGAAAACTCATTTCTCCATGTGTTGAAATACACATGCCGCCATCCGATTGGTTGAATTTTAAGTGAGGACATATGTCATATAAAGAAAGATTCAAAGGGAAGTAACTCATAAAGCCTACTTAGCACGAGATGTCGACGTGAGAGTGAGCATGGAAGCTAGCTCAGGTGGCAATCAAGGAGGAAGCTAGCACTTAGGCCAACACGAGGTGTCGCTGGTTTAAGACATGTATCTCTGCATGTGAAGGAGGGTGACTCATGGAGCCTATTTGCATGAGGTGTCAGCGTGGGAGTAAGCTTAGGAAGCTAGCCAAGGTGTGTGGCGAGCATGCATGAAGCTGGTGCCTAGGCCAGCACGAGGTGTCGTCGGTTCAAGGCTGCTCCTCCGCATGTAAAGCAAACATCGCCATATGTCCACGGAGGTGTCAATCGGATATTGGACCGTCAGCAACCAGCTTGCCTCCCTCATCTGCCTATAAATATCATTCCTCACCCTTTAGAAACCATCTTTGCTGCCAAACCTTTGTTTTAGAAAAAGAGAAAGAAAGAAAGAGAGAAAAGAGTTTTCTGTTTAGGTTGGTTAGATTTGTGAGTGTTCCAAGAGTAATCAGGTGTTGGATTGAGTAGCGGGTAGTTGTTAGATCATCCGGGAAGCTAGCTTAGAAGTCGTTCAGCTGATAGCACTGTGAGTTGTGGTGATGTTTGATTGCTTGTTAGGGATTGTTAGATTGCTTGATTGTTTGCTTGGATTATGATGTTTCGTTGTTAGATCTTGTTTACAGTTTACATGTTGCATGTGAGGTTGTATGGTTACTTGTTGTTGAGTTCTTGTTGATGTTGATGTTGGCGGTTCGGTCTTCTTTTGTACCCCTTCCTAGCAAACGGACTGGCTAGGTGGGAAGACTCGGAGAGACGGGATCACAGCCTATGGCCGAGTACTATTCCACCTCATGTAGTCAATGTAGTGACTAATGAGAATACTTGGAGAGACGGGATTGCGGCCCATGGCCAAGTATGGAATAGACAGCCCGGGATGTGACTATCTGGGAGACAGAACTCGTGTGGGTTGTGAACCGTGTTAACGGCAATCCAACGGGATGTGACTGTCTGGGAGATGGAACTCGGGTAGTGATGTTCTATCTCGCGTGCCTTGGCTATGAGATAGGTGTTCACGGGAAGTACCGAACGCAGCGGAAGAGGAAGTGGTTGAGTGTAATGTTAAAGTTTATTTATTGCATTGATTGATTATTGTTGTTTATAACCTCTGATTGATCGCGCATGTTCTTGTTTGATTGTTGTGCGGTCAGTCTAGGGGTTATAGCAACATTGCGTGTTGAGTGTTATTTTGGGTTTTTGGGGTGGGATTGTCATCTTGTTAGAGGGAGGTATGACTCACTGAGCGATTAGCGCTCACCCCTCACTCTCTTTTGCAGGAAACCAGTAGTTGGAGCAAGGACGTTAAGCCGCCAGCGTAATTTATCTTGCCTTTGTAAAATAAACTTTTTTGGATTATGTAATGTGGGTTTGGGCATTAGGCACGAATGTGATGTATTTCCGATGTTTGTGAAACCTTATTAATAAAGTTTATTTTCTATATCAACTGGTTTCATCTGATATTAGTCTTGTCCGGGCTAACACAACTCTCGGCTACGGTACGGGTTGAAAAGCCTTAGGCCTTGGCCGAGAGGGTCAAGCTCGCGGGACGGGCTGACCTGGGCTTTGATGTGTTCTTTGTCCGGGACGGCCTATCCAGCAAACCTCGACAAATTGTGACGCTCACCGGCTTGATCTATGTCTAGATCGAGACGGGGGTGTTACAGTGTCGAACTTGAATCTGTATGCAATCTACATGATTCATTATAGAATTTTTCTACACTTAAACTGGTCTGATATGGCGGGCACGCTTTCATGTTCAATACGTAATTGTTTTTTTGTTTGCTTGCGTCTTTCCCTGAATTCCTCTTTTTAGTTTTTTATTTTAATTTTCCTGCAAGGATTTCGTCACCTGCAATGGGTCCACCAAAACAGAAGAAGTGTAAGCCAACGCCGAGTCCGATTCCGTCGCTTCCCTACTGGTTTGTATTACAATGCGTCGCCAGCATCTCAAGGTTGTACTATCCGTCTCTCGCTCTGGTCTCCAAGAGATTTCGGTCTCTCCTTGCTTCACGGGAGCTTTACGATCTCCGTTCACGGTTGGGCAACACAGAGAGTTGTCTCTACGTGTGCGTGGTTTCATATTTTACCCTTGCTCAGAAATGGTACACCCTCTGCCGGAAACCTGATCGCACCATATACGAATGGTCATGTGGGTATGTGTCATGTGGGTATGCTTTGGCACCAGTCTCAAGTGAGAAATGTTCTTGTTTGACCGCTTCGGGTCTCGTGGCGGTTGGTTCTGACATCTACAGCATTTCCGTACCCAATTTATACGGATGCCCTGATCGGTCCTCAGGCTACAGGAGCAAGGTATTGGATTGCAAGTCTCACACGTGGCGTGAGGCTCCAGGCATGAAGGCGGTGCAAGACAAAGTTTCTGCTTGCGTCCTTGACAAGAAAATATACGCATTAGGACTCCGCGTTGATGAAGATGGCAAGACCGGGGAGAACTTGTTCCAGGTTTTCGACACGGAAGAAGAGATTTGGCATCCTCTGCCTGCCCCTGACCAGGCTACAACAGGATTATTCTGTCGATATATAACCGCATGTATTGATGGAAAGATTTACGCGGCTGATTCTCATGGTGATGCTGCGGCTGCTTACAACCCCGAGGAACATAGTTGGGACAACAAGGTTAACCGAAATATTGCTAGAAATATCATTGATCTGCATTCACAGTGCGTGATAGGGAACGTTTTGTACAGTTTAGAATGTGAGAGTGATACTGATCCTGATCGCAGTCGCAGAGAGGTCAGGTGGTATGACATTGTAGCAGGTAATTGGAGAGAGGTCATTGGTTTAAAAGGAGCGATACGAAATTTCAATCATCCAGGTCCAAATTTCAGATTGGCTAATTATGGTGGAAAATTGGCCATTTTGTGGGAGATCAACTGGTTAAGGGTTTCTGAGTTCAATTTTCACAGGGATACAAAAAAGGTTTGGGGTGCGGTGGTTGCACTTGAAAGGCGCCAAAGTGATGATGAAATCTGCGGGAAGGTTGAGTGGTGTGACGAACTGCTTACAATCCCAATCCCATATCGTTTGTTGAAGGGAGTTGCTGTTACTGTTTGATCAACCCACTTGCGTCTTTGTGGTGCCCCATGCACACTTTTCATTTATCACATTTTGTCTTGTTTCGGATATTTTCTACTTGTCTTCTGTTGAACTTGTCTCTCGTGTCTTTTTTATATTTTCAAAGCTCTCTATGGGGTAAGCTCTTAACTTGTTCTTACTGTTCTCAAAGTTTCAATTTTTGTTTGGAGATTCTTGGTAAGATTTTTCATGTTATAGAAGAGACGAGCAAAGAAACAATTAATTTGGTATCGGTCCCAAGAAAGATCATTCTCGTTATTGTAAAGTGATTGATCTTCTTCGAAACCTCCTGATACAGACTTTGGGATTGATTTATTGAAAAACTATTTGGGCTCGGGCCACAAATACTTCGTCTCCGATTAATAAGTTCTCGTATCGGCCGCCGCATAAACCAACACGAGAGAAGAAACTGAAATCGATTCAGGGAGTTTGATGCTGGTAAGTATTTCTGCATCTTTAGGGCTTTTCGAACGGTTTGAAGCTTTTGGAATCTCTACAAGAATGTGACTTTTGATAACTGGATTTAGTCTGATAGGCTGTCTCGAACTTGTATTTGTATGCAGTCTATACATGATTCATTATAGAGTTTATAAGATTCTTCACTTATATTGGTCTGATATGGCGGGCACGCTTTCATGTTCAATCCGTATTGGATTGCAAGTCTAACAACTGGCGTGATGCTCAAGGCATGAATCCGGAGCTCAAGAGAGTTTCTGTTTGCGTCCTTGGCAAAAATATATACGCATTAGGACTCTGCGTTGATAGAGTTCCCCGTACCATGGAGAACTCGTTCCAGGTTTTTGACACGGAAGAAGAGATTTGGCATCCTCTGCCTCCCCCTTGCATGAAGATAAATCGTAATTTCACAACCCAATGTCTTGGTGGAAAGATTCACGTGGTTCATCGTTATAACATCAATTTGGCTGCTTACAACCCCGAGGAATGTAGTTGGGACTACAAGGTTAGCCGAAATATGTGTCAAATTGTGATAGGGAATGTTTTGTACTCGGTTTCTGAACTAAAAGATGAGAGTGATCAGAGAGAGGTGAGATGGTATGGCATTATATATGGTAGGTAGGTAGAGAGATGTCACGGGTTTAAAAGGAGCGATACGAGCGTTCCATTATGCTCCATAACCAAATTTCAGATTGGCTGATTATGGCGGAAAGATGGCGCTTTTGTGGGAGGTGAACTGGACAAAGATACTTGGGTTCACACATAACCTCGGTACAAAAGCGCCAACGTGGATGATGAAATCTGCGGGCAAGTTGAGTGGTGTGACCATGTGCTTACAGTCCCAATAACACATTTTTTGTTGAAGGCTGTTGCTGCTACTGTTTGATCAACCACTCGTGTCTTTGTGTTGACTATTGTGTTGTTTTGGTACTATATCTATTATGGAAGCATGTCTTCTTTTGGTTCCTTTGGTGGTGTATGATAATTGGCTAATCATGTCACTATTTATTCTCTCTCTTGTCACCTTTAATTTTCCATTATTTTGCATTCCTCGACTTGTTAATTTTTTTTTTCATTCCTCGGCTGATGGGTGGGCATTTTTACCCGGACCCGAAGACCCGAACCAAACACGACCCGAAATAGAAAGAACCGAACCAGATCGGAACCGATACAAATACCCGATAGATCCAAAATTTCTATACCCAAAAATATCCAACCCGAATCGGAACCGAACCGAGAACCAAATGAGTACCAAAAATATCCAAAATATAATTATATACCCAAAATATTAGTTATATTTAGATTTAAAATAACCAAAAATAACTAAAAATTACAATTATAAACCTAATATAATAGTTATATTTAGAATATGAAATATTTAGATTTGTAATGAATTATGTTTATTTTGAATTTTTACCTTTGAATTTTGGAGTTAAGACAAGTTTTTCTTGGTATTTTTCACTTTTCAGTTATTTTTACTTGTTTTTGGGTTATCATCGAGTATTGAGTACAACAAAACCGATAATATCAGACCCGAATAAGACTTGAACAAGAACCAAAGTTTTTGAAAACCCAAACGAGTTTAAATTAGCCTCGAACCAACCCGAAAGAAACCGAACCGAAACCGAACCTAAATTATATAAAATCCGAACGGGTCTAAAATTTAGCTACCCGAATAGAACTGAATCCAAATGGGCCCGACCCAAACCCGACCTGAAATCCGAACGCCCAGGCCTCTCGGCTTGTATAGGAGGAAGTTGATCTTCATGAGACGGTCTAGACTACGAAGGAACACAGACAAACATTTTCAGTTGCTCATTATGTTTGCAAATATGGTACATAAAAAAAGCATATCTTAGAGTAACTGAGACTGTAGAATAATGATGCAAGTAGTGGATGAAACATTTATATGGACGCATCTAAAATTACACTGATTTTTTTCCTCTCATACAGATTCAGTTTATATGTCATTATTGTTTGTTGGCAAAATGATCAAGCATGGGCTTTAAGGTCCATCTCTACATGAAGCTCTCATTTAAATAGAGAGATACCTTGATTGTTACTGTTATTGCATTTCCGACAAGTCGAATAAGAAACAAGGTTTAGTATAAACTGAAAAGGACACATAAATAATGGTTTTGTATAAATTTTTAACTCAAAAACCCACTTTACGGAAAAAGCTCTTTCTCCTTTGGGCGATAAAATAGACGATTAGGGTTTTTCTGTAAGAGAACAAAGAGAGCCCAAGTGAGCATAAGCAAAGCCCATATGCAACAAAGTAAAAGATTAGTTAAATTTGTAGAAATCTCTCATACTTCTTCTTCTATTNCTTCTTCTATCGCGGTTCTTCTCTTCTGCTCTCATCTCTTCTCTTCTCTTCTCTACTCTCTATATAATCTCTTTGTTCTCCACCATTGTAATGTAACTTTGAGAGTTGTACAAAGCAACTCTCCTTCTCTTTGTCTTATGATATAATCTAATCTATTTTTGTTCTTGAAGACATCTTAAATCTCTTTTCCTTCTCTCTTTGGTCTTGTACATAAATAAAGCTCTTTGAGCTATCTCTTCTTCAATAAGCTCTTTAGAGCATTAGTGTATGAGTTTCAGTTTGTTCACAAAAATATGATTCTCGAATTTATAAAACATAATTTATTGTTTATTTTTTTTGTTGATTGATAAAATTGACATCATATTTCAAAGATGAATCATATATCATATAATTCTATACCCTTTTAGGGTATAACCCTTAAGGGTATTACCCTAAATTCATTTTCAGCATATTATTTATCTAATTTTTGTTTTTTATTTATTTATATAGAATAACACAAATATGAGAGAATAAATTTTTCATTTGTTTAATGTAAAAATAAAGATTCAGCCTTCATACCCTATTCCGTAAATCACATTCAACCAAATTGTTTATTTATGTTTTTGGGCCGATTTGTATTTTTGAATTTTTTATGGTCGTTTGAAACTATGTTTAATGAATAGTTTGTTGTAAATTTGTTAGACTTTTACATTATAAACTGAAAGAATTGTTCAGATGCCACAAATTGGCGAACCGGTCGCTCATATGCCACAAAAAGAAAATGAATTTCTTTTCTAATAATTTTTAAATCGAAAAACAACTAAAAGACAGTTGAACCAAAGCAAAGTTGAAGTATTTACGAATCCAACCAGGGTTATACCCAATAACCGCAAACCCGACCCGACCACACTGGATATTAATCTTCAAATCCCTTATTTCAGCGTTTCTGTTTTTTTTTCTTCAAGTAAAAATTTGAAATTGAGCAGTGAGTGAAAGGAGGAATAAATCCAAAGCGAAATCAAAAAATCANGAACCGACGAATACGACAGAAGAACTGTCGAAGGTCACAGAAACGGCGGAACTGTCATCCAACGGAGACGGAGGTGACAGGAGATGGGGAAACCGGAGAATATTTTGCCAAAGCAAAAGAAGCCCAAACTGAGGAAAAGATGAGCTCAGAATCAGAAGGAGATGAATCGGAAAAAGAAGATGAATCGGAAAAAGAAGAAGAGGACGAAGAAGAAAATGAGGAAGAGGAGAAGCATATGGACTCGGACGAGGACTTGCCTGGTGACGAACTGGAGAACAAGGTATTA
>OVBJ01002921.1:0-14672 GCA_900406535.1 Noccaea bulbosa
AAATCTGAGATCTCTTCCCACTTTGCACACAAAAACCATAAATCCAGACCACACATGGCCAACAATGGTGGATGAGAAAAAATATAAGCTCAGCCATAATGTTTCTATTCTCTTAACCGTCATGCCACTTCACTCAGCTTCCACCGTGGTGACGATCTATCTCGCTATGTGCTTTTCCTCCTAATTCCGGAGTTCGACATCGGTTTCGTCATATGACGTGGACATGTTTGGGGTGTACACCATGACGAGAAACTATTCCACTAGAACTCTGGGAAGATCAATCCAATTTTGGATAGTTTGTTTGTGGATACCTTTGATGTTTCTTTTATTGGATACATTTTGACGTTGGATGCTTCGTTGTGGATACTTTGTTGTGGATAGTTTTCAATGATTGGATGCTTCGTCATGGATACTTTTATATTAATGCGCTTGGATATATTCACTCTTCTTTCTTATCTTTCATTTGCTTGTAAAAACGAAAGACTGAAAGCAAAAGCATTGATTTCGGTTCCTCTTGTTTTGAGAAATGAACAAAAATGAAACAAGATTTGATCACTATGTAAAACAAATTCAGCTTCTTTCTCTTTGAAAAAGTATATACAAATTCACGGATTCATCCACAAAACTTTATCCACAGAGACTTGTCCATTTATAGTTGTCCAAAAACAAATTGTAAAGCAGAAATTAAACCCATAAACCAAGATCAATGAAGTTTTCTCAAAACAGAAAAAAACCGTCCATAAACCCAGAAAGCAAGATCAATGAAGTCTTATCTTTTGAATTAAACCTGGAAATTTGCTCCAGTTAAACGCAGATGTCAGATCCATATCCTCTCCCAAAAGAAAGAAACAAACTCGTCCATAGATCTATGTCTTCATATATCTTCATTTGTCCAAAAAAAAAGCGTACACATATCTTTCTTTGTCCAAGAACAAAATTTACTCCGATTAAACAAACACAGTTTTCAGATCCATGTCCTAAATTAATAAAACAATCTCCTCCAAATATATATAAAATTATTCATTTCTCACTCGACTCATACGATAGAATCAAACTCGCATGGTTGGTCCGAATTAAACACCAACTTGCACTCACCGGAGTAAAATAAAACACCGACCAAAATAATAGTTCAGATCTGTGACCTCCGCCGATAAAAAGAAATAAAATTATGACTTTTCTTTATTTTTTTCGGAAAAAATTCATTAAGGGCAATTGTGCCATATTGGAAGTTTTAGCTACAAGAAAGTCCACCTCTGTCAATAAGTGACTCTTTATGTAAACACAATGTTAAAAGTGACGTTGAGTGTAAATCACTCCTGAAAATTCATGTTATATAATGCACACACAAAATTCATAGTTTTTATTTTTCCACCACAAACAATTTCAGTGATATATCAAAATCGAGATTCCAAAGTTAGTAGATCAGCTAACCGTCTCCTACAAAATCCTTTTTTAAAAATATGGATTTCTAACCAATGTAAGTTTTCATAACTATGATGTGGTCAAATTTTCATTTATTTGTGTATTAGTTTAAACTTTAAAGTGATGATTTTTGGTTCTGAAACGGTAGAAATGCATATGTTGGTGTTTTGGTTTCGACAAAACATAATATAATTTGTTGTATATTAATGCATATAATAAATCCAAATAATTTATATAATTTCTAGTTCAATTAATCGTTAAAAATGAAAAGATAAAAACAAATACGGTGAAATGATGAGAGATTAAAATTATTGTACGTTGCTATTTTCTAAAGTTCTAAGTTGTAAACTTGTAATGTAGAGATTGGGAGAAAAGGAAACTTATTATAGTTAACAATTTAGCCAAATTCTTTCACATTTTAAAAAAAAATTAAGTCAATAACAAATTGATTTTACTTCCACAGTTCCAATTTTTTTCACTTTTATTATTGTGTTAATATTTCTATGATTAGAATCACAAATTACATCCGACCAAAAAATAATAAAAAAAATTACAAATTAAATAGTTTCTAAACTGACTTTTTAAAAACCGGTTTTCCATAACACTTCAAATTATTTTAGTTTTGATAAAACGGAAAGTGGACTTTCGATAAAACTTCCGTATTATATAGTAGTTTATAGTTTTGGTAACATATTTTATGCTTATAAAATTTGTACAATGTATTGTAATCTAATCAAATTCATTTCAAAATTATATCTACATGGGATTTGTTTCCTTGAGTAAAACCATAAGAATTTCAAAAATATTTATGTTGACAAAAGCTAATTTGAATAGATTGTTTTTAAATGAAGATGGGAATACTTATCAACTTTTACGAAAAAGGAAAAGAAAAAAAGAACATTTGTAGATATTCCTATCCAGCAATATATTACCAAAAAAAGTAAAATAGAAATAATAATCTTCCAAATTTAATACTCAAACCTGTGAATATAATTGAGGCTAATTCTGATAAAACCAAAATGTTAAACACACAGTGTGTTAAAAGGAAAGGAACTTCGTGTTGACCACAGTCCTCTCTTTCCCTCCTAATTCCTTAGGGTTCCTCAATTTCATTTTCCACCTCAACACAACCTTACTTGTCTCTTCTCTCCAATCTTTCTCTCTACGTTTTGTTCCCCTTGGAAGATAAAATTACCTTTTACGTTGATTGCAAAAAGCATAAAAGCCCATTTATGGGTTTCTCATTCTCATTGACATCCAGATTCTAGCCTCCAATTCGGCAAATTCTCCTTAAGAAAACCCTAATTTCTCGTATTTTGAGCTGTTGGCTTTGCTCTGGCTGATCTGGGAGTGTTGTGCGTTGAAGCTTGCTCAAGTGTCGGCAATGTCGGATGACATGGTGATGCATTTCACCTCGAATTCTTCCAATCAGTCCGATCACTCTCTGCCCGACAAAATCGCCAAGCTCGAGGCCCGCTTGACCGGCAAATCCGCCTCGTCGGCGAAGCCACAGCAGCAGCTCGCCGCCTGGTCATCTGCCTCCGCCGCTGTCAAAGTCGTTGCTTCCACACCGGCGGGGTTGTCGGAGGCCTCTATCAGTGATTCCGACGACGAGGTTAATAATAATTCAAATTTATGATTTTCGTGCTTCTTAGAGCTGAAAGTGTGGTTTGTTGACAGAATTCACCACTTGTTGCTTATGTCCTTATCCTCTAGCTTATTGTATTGAGTGGTTTGTGGGTTTGTGCCTAAGAAAATTTTGATCAAAGGTCATGCTCTCATCTTATTGAGGTTTATGCAATGTTGGCTCTGACATACAGTACGTAGGTGTTCCATGGAATTGCAGATGCTTCTCATATCTTATATTCGTTGTTACTGTCTCAGGATACAGGAGATTTCCTAATCCGAGCCAATACCAAAAAGCGCCAGAAAGTTCAAGATTTTAACAACTCCAGTGTTGTTGATCATGTTGAGGTAGTGACTTTTAGTTTAGTTATTTTCTTCCTCTTCGTCTCTTATCTGGTTCATGTTTCTTTGAAATGAAATTCTGGTGTATGCTGTATAAACAACTTCTATGTGATATTGAAACAACTTGTCACGATGCCAATTTTCACTTCTTTTGAATTGAAGCCCCAAGAAGCAGCATTTGATGGAAGGAAAAATGATGCCGAGGCCAAGCCAGGCCCTGATGTAAACAAGAAGAAACAAGGTCGAGGCCGGGCTTCATCAACTGGCAGAGGGCGTGGTTCTAGAACTAATAACGATGTGACAAAATCTCAGGTTTTGGCTGCACCAATATCAGCTGCAAATGGTCAACTGGATGTCTCTGATCAAAAGGTTAGTGTTGTTTACCTCATATGATCTTGCATGCAACCACTCTTCTCATCATCGAGGAGTTATATATATTAGGTGTAATTTCATTGACGAAAACGTGGACTTGACTTTTATGTTCTTAACTGAAGTAAAACCTTCTGTTTGGTCTATATGGAAAAAATTTAGCAGGGCAAGAAAGAATTAAGATACCATTTTCCCATTTTGTTGAAAAGAATCTTTATCTAGATTCTAGATTTGCATTGATCTTGGCAACCAGACGCAGTGATCAATGATATTTCTGCCTTTTTATTCTTCAGGATTTTAGGCCTGATGGACAGCTCAGGAATGGTGAAAGCTCTCTTCGGGATGTAAGTTTCTCTTATCATTTCATTCACTCTGTAATATCTCCTGCCTAAGAGAATACGTAATCGTCTCATTGTCTATAACTTATCTGCATCTCATAAGCTTGTTAGAATAAGTGAATGTGATTAGTATATACGTTTATTCTCAACCCTTTTTGATTCACTATTTTGTTCCTTGTTTATAAATCAGGAAGATGTGTCATCTTTACGTGCAAAAATTGCTGTGCTGGAGGAAGAATTGAGTAAATCTCGACAAGATTCTTCTGAGTATCACAGCCTTGTCCGGAAACTTGAGAATGTATTGTGTGAATGCCTTTTAGTTTTAGCCAATCCTGGTTATGCTATTACCATTTTTGCCTATATCTATTCCCCTGATAATCATAATCATGATCTATGCAGGAGGTAAAAGATCTAAAAGACCAGGAACAACAAGGGAAGCAAAAGGTGGGCAAAACTTTTGTTTCCGTGACCCAGTAATGGTTTTTCAAAAAGTCTTATTATCTTTTGTTTAATGTACCACCTAGTACGGCATGGTTAATTTTAGTCTTATCAATGATTCTGGGAAAATCTTAGAGCAAGTGATTATTTTTTCCCATAAGAATATGGTAGTTTTATCCTGAGAAAAGGCAAATCACTGAAAGTCTCCTGTTTCCTTAGAATGCTCGCTAGATCTAATAATGCCGATGCTGCTCGAGAACTGAATTATCTGTGAAGAATTGGATCTTGCAATAGTCTATGTCACATCTATATTCCATTCACAGTGAGCTCTTTTCGTAAATCATGCATTAGTATTCTATAAGTAATAGGCAATATATGGCGGATAAGATCAATTTTTAGGTGCATTGAATTTGGGGCCGAGTTGTAATGGCTAATGATAAACTCATAGTCAATGACTTTTTGAAAACGAATCAACTAGGTAGCTTGGTATCTAAATTGGCAGCAACTTTTGCACACCCTCTAGAAATATTATTGGTGAAGAAACTATAGTCTCTCGCTACTTCTCTGTATTATAATAACTTTTGCATTATTATAAGCAAAACATGCGGAATTATTTGGTCTAAGCTAACAGTGTACTTGCTATCAACAGTCTCTGAACCTATTCTTTTTCATGATGCAGACAACGAAAGTAATATCTGACCTTCTCATATCTGTTTCCAAAACTGAGAGACAAGAAGCAAGAACGAAAGTCAGACATGATTCTTTGCGATTAGGCAGCGTTGGTGTGCTCAGGTCTGCTATAATTTATTCACATGAGTTCTTCTGGTCTTAGTATATCCAGTATATCCTTTATATCTGTAAATGAAAACATGTATAGCAAACTTTTTTATTTTGCCTTTTTAGTAAAATCATTAAACCATCCTGAAGAGAGTTTTTGCTAGGAGTTAATCTATTACCCGTAGTTCCAAAACGTTTTTGCTAGGTTATGAGGTTATTTCCTTGATTGTGATTTAAACTTCAATCAATCACCTGAGGCTATTTTGGTGATTTCAGGACGGGAACGATCATAGCTGAGGCATGGGAAGATGGACAAATGTTGAAAGATCTGAATGCTCAGCTCGTAAGTTAAGCTGTCAGCTGTGTAGCGACTAGCGAGATAATTTTATTAAACAATATCAGTAATCCCTCTAGTACCGGTTTTAATTTTTCTATAAACTTTGCAACGAGAAGAGACAATTGCTGGAAACCAAGGAGATCATTGAGAGACAGAGAAAGTTCCTAAAGAAACGACAGAATGGTGGTATGTTTCCCCAATTCTTCTTACCTTTTCAGTCAATCCACGATCTCATGTAACGTATGTTGTCTTTTTCCTTGTTCAAATTGTAATGATGTCAGCACCCTTGGTTTTTCCATTTGTTGTAGATAAGAGTGATGGGACTGAAACAGAATCAGGAGCACAGGAGGAAGATAACATTCCCGATGAGATTTACAAGTCTCGGCTTGCTAGTATAAAGCGGGTATGTTCCTCCTTATGCATCATTTCAGTTTCTTATGTCCTCTACGTTGATTGGTTTATGATTTGTTATCAAACATCTATTGATTTTACCTTTCAGGAGGAGGAAGTAGTTTTGCGTGAGAGAGATAGGTATGAATTGGAGAAGGGGCAGCTGATGAAGGAGATGAAGCGCATACGAGATGAAGATGGTTCTCGTTTCAACAATTTCCCAGTTTTGCATGGCCGATATGCTCTTCTAAATCTTCTTGGCAAAGGCGGATTTAGTGAAGTCTATAAGGTCAGAACATTGATAGATGCTACAAGCTTTTACATGTGAGAAATATTCGCACTAGTCTGATGTTACGGATGTTGAGCAGGCATATGATCTGGTGAATCATAGATATGTTGCGTGCAAGCTTCATGGTTTAAATGCTCAGTGGAGTGAAGAAAAGAAGCAAAGTTACATCCGACATGCCATGAGGGAATATGATATCCATAAAGATCTTGTGCATCACCACATTGTCCGGCTTTGGGATAAATTTAGAATCGACCTGGATACATTCTGCACCGTTCTGGAATATTGTAGTGGTAAACCAGAATTCTCTTATCTCTTTGATGATAAACGAAGGATTTGTCTGTGGCGTGCAGCTCTCATTCGTATGTTTTGAATTTGTAATGCAGGAAAAGACCTTGATGCTGTTTTAAAGGCAACACCTAACCTTCCTGAGAAAGAAGCGAGGATTATCATTGTACAAATAGTTCAAGGCCTTCTATACTTGAACAAAAGATCACAGAAGATAATCCACTATGATCTCAAGCCTGGGAATGTTCTGTTTGATGAGTTTGGAGTAGCAAAAGTGACCGACTTTGGTCTTAGCAAGATAGTGGAAGACAATGTTGGTTCTCAAGGAATGGAGCTTACATCACAGGGAGCTGGAACATACTGGTGAGCAATCTAGTTTAAGTATGTACTTGACATCCTCTTCCACTTTCTGACGTCGTATAGCTAACAAGGCTCAAATTCTGAATTTTTAGGTACTTGCCCCCAGAATGTTTTGATCTTAGTAGAACTCCGATGATCTCATCAAAGGTTAGCGGTTGGTTACTGATGTCTTGATCAGAATGTGTTGGAGTTTTGTTGTTCTAAATTGTGTTAAAATTTCAGGTTGATGTATGGTCGGTTGGTGTTCTGTTTTACCAAATGGTGTTTAGAAAGCGACCCTTTGGACACGACCAAAGCCAAGAAAGGATACTGCGAGAAGAGACAATCGTTAATGCCAAAAAGGTTGAGTTCCCTGCAAAACCTGCCATCTCGAATGAAGCAAAGGTAAATTAGCTGTTCCGGTACTAGTCTTCTTTAGTAAAGTAGAACCAAATGTTCATAATAAAACTGTGTCTCCATGGTCACTCACTGTTGCATCTTCTGCAGGAATTGATTCGACGGTGTCTAACTTATAACCAAGCAGATAGGCCTGATGTTCTAACACTGGCACAGGATCCATATCTTTCCTACACTAAGAAATGAGAGTGTGTAGTCTTCACCAAACAAACCAGAGATGCTAAAGGACCAGGTCCTAGAATAATTTTTATTTTTGTATAGATTATAAACTTTCTCTTGTTTGTTTAAATCTTTCATCTCCCGGCCCCTTGAACCAAATTAATTTCGGGTGAATTTATATTCTTCTGTCTTCTTCCTTCAGTTATGTAACATTTTATGTATATTCTTCAATCTTCGTGTTTTTGAATAGAACATAATCTGAAAGTTAAGACAGGCTCCAATTCATTCCACCGTGTCTGCTTCTCAAGTTTTAAAAGAGAAGACGAAATGTGATCAATTGGAGAAGAAAAATAAATCCAGATGGAGACTAAATAAACCAAGTGTAAACCAAGATATAACCGGGAAACTGGTACAAAAACTGAGACCATTGGCTTGCAAGCAATAATACTCCAAGACAAAAATCTACTTATCCTCTCATACAACCCAAAAACTCACATGCTTCTTCTTCTTCTTCCTCCATGGCTTTATCCTTTGCTTCTTCAACTAGATTCTCCAAGATGCAATCGTTCAGTGGATTCTTCACGCCACGAGTCACCACCATAAGAAGCTGTGAAACCGCAAAAGAGCCTCCGCGACCAAAATCGAAGCTCCAAGTGGGATCGCCAATCATAATCGTGGAAGCCCCCAGAGTTATAAAAACGGCAGCTTCAATGCCTTGTCTTAGGGCTAACGCTGGCTTGGTCAAGCCTGGCGATGTTGGAAGGTTTTGTTTCTTGTGCATCCAAATTCCATTTTTATTTATTTTTAGAACAAAACCTAAGATTGATCCCAAGATTCATAGAGAAATGGTGTTTTCTTGCCAGGCAAGACGTCTACGGTGTCTGTTCTTGTGTACACTTCGTGTTTTAACCAATTTTTTTCTTTCTCTCACGGGTTAATTGTAGAATCTGAATGCATCATGTGAATTCCGTAACGTTAGATAATTAGCAACATTATAGTCTGAAAATGCATCTAGTGTCATATGTATCATTGATTAACATGACTCAAACATTTCAGCTCTAAAGAGATTCCTCATTACATGATCAATTCATCTTTGGCTTGAATAATTTTATTCAAGTAACTAATCTATATTCATTTTGTTTGCAAAACACATAGAGTTGGACTTTGATTTTTTTTCTAATTTGTTTGGAAATGCGTGTGAAATCAATCAATTTATGGTTTTTATGTTTGCAGAATCGTGTCGAGAAAACCAAAGGACTTGTGGGCAGTTCGACTCTCCATTGGAACGTATCTTTTAGATGGTAAATATTTCAAAGCTTTAGAGCTCGAGGAAGAAGAAGCTAATAATGACTGAGATAGTGCCACGTACCATGTCAACAGTAGATCTAGTGTTTCAATTAAAGGCAAGTAATAAAGTTAACCCTAGAATCCGAAAGAAGAGCTACGTACAACGAAAACTCTGTAATGCATCTGTTCCAACTGGTTAATTATAGAGGAGAACTCCTTGTCACGTACGACTTCATCTAGGTTTGATACTTTAACCAGATTTGCAGGATTAGATTCCAAGTCCGTTTTCCATAAAAAGATATCATGTAACATTCTATTACGTATCGCGGATTTATCCCCTGCAAATTATCAATGTTGGAACTCATGATATAGTCTTATAGATTAAATATTAAATAGATATAAGAAAAGAGTAAGCAAAATAAATAAAAGAAATCCATTCACCTCCTCCGGGAAGGAAGTAGATACTTGATTCCCAAGTCTTGTATTTCAGGAAATCCCCACCCCAAGACCCCTCCTCGTCATTAACATAAGCCCATATACTCAGCTCATAGCCAGCACCAGGAAATGCTGAAGCGATTTTCTTATAGATGGTATCAGGAATCCAACCAGTAGTAGGGAATGGGAAATCCTCGAGGTTCCAGAACACGAACACGCCTCCCGTTGCCCTATTCTCGAATGTGATAGGCTCTAAACGAAATAAATAGATACCAAGATTGGTTAGTAAATGATCCATTATTAATTATCTTACTATATGTATGATTAGATCCAGATCCAGCTAGTTAAGTATCCAGATCATCTTACTGGAGAAGTCTTGGATCACATGGATATCTTTCATCATTCTTCTCCCTTTCTTGATTTGTTTTCCTTGATAGAAACCATTTGCACAACCAAGTATTAAACCCGGAGAGTAAAGAAATAGAGCATCTTGTGGGGAGTCCTCATCAACAGGCGGCTTGACTGAGAGAACATCGCAATGTCTCTCTTCCAAAAACGATTTAAGAAGCCAGTGCAAGTGCCGATCACTCTCTGGGTCTGGTGGTGGGATTACCATCAAAGGTCCTGGATTTGACAACTCTGCGAACTGGTCCCAAGCCTTTGCATATAACCCTGAAGCAAGCAATATAGCATCAACAGATTACAGACATATAATAATAATAATAATTAGTAGAAACAACTAGAAACGAAACAAGAAGAGTGTTTGTTAAGTAATAGTAATTCACCGTGTCGTATGCGTATGATTCTGGCTTCTTTGTACAAGTCACGTTGGCTGTGGTCCCGCTCCAGTTGGTCAGCACCAAACGCCAGGATTTCCACACAACCATGATGGCCGAGTCGTTGAAGAGCTGCTCTGATACCAGTTCCAACAGGTAGGACATTGTCACATTGACTTCAGTAGGTTTTGAGTACTTGACCACGTCCCAGAAGACGAATGCCTTGCTCTCAGGACCGACAAAGAGAGAGGCGAGACTGGATAGTAGTATCTCCCATCCTTGTCCCTCCAATGATCGGCTTTCCTCCATCTAAATCTTGTGTACAGTCAACTATTGACTGTCCAGAATCAGATTCAGAACCAAATAGAAAGGGACCAGCATGTGCCTCGGGGTTTACTAAGAGAATATTGTGATCTCTCGATTGTAAACACTTGAGAACCCTGTGCAGCTCACTTTCTGGGTCTGGTATTGGGATTACCATAAAATTTAGTGGAGACGAGTGTGCTCTATAAAGAAGGTCCACAGCCATTTCACCTGAAGCAAGCAATATATCACAGAGAGGTAAGAAACGACAAGAGTGTTTGTTACTTAAGAAATAGTAATTCAGCTTCACCTTGTGGTTTGTGTAAGATTCCGGCATTGCGCCAATCATCTTTGCTGTGGTTCATTCTGTCACCATACGCAATGATATTCTCACAACTATAAAGTCCCATTTGATCGAGAGCCGCTCTGATACTGGTTGTAACAGATTCAAGATTGACACCAGGAGGGATTGGGTACTGCACAGCGTCCAAGAAGACGCGATTCTGCCTCCGAGCACAACCTTGACAAGGCATCAACGATGACAGTTAATTTTTTAAAATCTAAACAAACAATTTCGGGTAAAGGGTGGAGAGAGATCTTACTGGGGTAAGAATAGAACTTGGTGAGATCTTCGACATCTACACAAACAGTTTCGTCTAAAGGATGGACAGAGATATCTTCTTCGCCCATGGTTCGACGGAGAGAACTGGAGACTTTCTCGCTTTAAATGGATGAGAGCGAGAGAGAGAGAGAGACAGAGCCTTTGTGTCCTTACTTCATCACTTCTTTCCTTAGCCACTTTGTACCGTCTTCCTCAACTCGCGCGCTCCTCTTCTTTCATCTTTCTCATGAACGCCAAGGGCCCCGCAGAGAACCAACCTTGTGGGTTTTATCGAGATCTATCGTCTGTGTTTTAGCCGTCGGATCTCGAATATAAATTAAGGGTGTAAGATTTCAGCAGGGGTGTAGATCTGTGGCATGTTTTCGACCGTCAGATCCATCTGTCCATTTTTTATCATTACGCATAGATTTGTCAATCGGGCCAGCCCGCATTCAGCTGGACCTATCCATTGGACTTTACGTTTTTGAGTTGTCCATGCGGATCAGCTCGCCGCGGATTACGAACAAAAACCTTAAGCCTAAGCCCACCCGGCATATTATTAGCGGATTTGCGGGTCTGCTTGCAGTTTTTGTAACCAGAAACAGTTTCACCAATATCACAGTTTCATCCTAATTCCTAACGACCCAATTCTCTTATTTTGTTGTATATTGCTAATAACAAAAAAAAGAAAAGAAAAAAAATTATGATTATAAGGAAAATTGGAATGCAATTATAATCCGTTAATCCGAAAATTTGAATATGATTTGTATTCTCAACTCTCCTTATGGCGCGAGAATCTTATCAAATATAATCGCACCGATTACGATTACGAATCAAAGCTTTTTATTTGGCTTTGTAACTAACCCGAATCGAAACGGGTACAACGGGTCGTAATGCGGGTCGCCCACGTTCATCGGCAACTGATCCACTGTCCTGAACCACGTCCGAGCCAACTTTCCGGTGAATCCATAATCTCCGAACAAAACGTCAGCCACTCCCTGACCTTCCGTTCCCGGCAGCCACGCCGCCACGAGAGCGTCGACGTTCGAGATGTATGGCTGCATCAACACCGGACGCCCCGACACAACCACCACCACACATTTCACCGATCCGCAAGCGTTTCCGATTGTGCTCGGGCCCGGTTCCGCTATGGTTAAATTCGTGCTGTCTCCGTATCCCTCCGCGTACGGTGTCTCTCCGACGACCACGATTGCGTAATCGAATCCGCCGGACTTGACGAAATTGGCGCCGGGATTCTGATCGTAGACGACTCGTGTCGTCGGATCCACCGTGTTGTTCACCGCGGCGAGGATCGTTGTTCCTGCCAAAGTTCAATCTCAATTGGGTAATTTGTTCTTGTGAAAATTGAGTCTCGATTGAGATGATGATGATTTCATTGGAATGGATTAAAGGAAAAGGTGGGTGTGTGTACCAATGGTGAGATTGTTGCTTGTGAGGCCTTGCCAAGAGATAGTCCAGCCTCCACATTGGTATCCCAAGTTGTCAGCGTGTGTTCCTGCGACAAGGATCTTGTTGGCTTTCTTTGGAAGAGGAAGCAATGGCTTATCTGCATTTTCACCATTCTTCAACAACACCAACGACTTCCTCACTGCTGCTCTTGCCACTTCCCTGTGCTCCTGTTAATCCAAATGCTAAAATCGGGATCTCTATCTTAAGAATATCCAAATGCTTTTATCTTAAATCTTGCAAATTTTACAGACCTTGCTACCGAGTTTGTTGGCCAAGCTAGGATCAGCCATGGGATCCTCAAAGAGCCCCATTGTGAATTTGACTCTCAAGATTCTCTCCACGGCATCGTCGATTCTGCTCATCGGGATGAGTCTTCTCTTCACCTGACTGGTTAAGTCGTCGATTAACTCGGTCAAGTTTGATGAACCCATGATCTGCATCATCATCACAAGATCTTAATCACGTCAAGTTTTGTTTTTTTATCAAAGATTCGTTTTGGGACTGACCATATCGAGTCCAGCAGTGATAGCGGCATGAAGGGAGTGTGAATAGTTAGCATGAATAGGTGTGGTGATCTGATCAACTCCTAGAAAATCCGAGATGACAATGCCCTGCAAACATATTTTTAAATCTTTTTCATCGATTTCTCTTCTCAAATGACTGCCCTTTGGATGCTTTGCTTAGGCCAGATTCTGAAATTTACCTTGAACTTGAGCTTGTTCTTGAGGAAGCCTGTGATAAGTTTCTTGTTGGCATGCATTTTCAACCCGTTCAAGGAAGAGTAGGACACCATGACTGTTGCAACGCCCTTGTTTACCGCATCGTAATAAGCAGGCATGTGAATGTCGAGCAATCCATTTGAATTAACAACCGTGTCGTTCGCGTTTATCCCTCTCAATGTACCTCCATCTCCAGCAAAGTGTTTAGCACACGCTGCGACTTTGGTCCTGCAAGTTTTCTATTAGTTCAATATTCAACTCCATGATGAATCTTGACTTTGATTCATCAAACTTTTACTTACTTTCCAGCGACGAAAGGAACACCCTTTTGACCTGTGGGAAGGTCACCTTGCAAACCAGGTATGATCTCAGTCATCTGTTGAACTATTCTGTGATCCTCACTGTAGCTCTCGTAGCATCTTCCCCATCTAGGGTCCCTACACACCTGTGTTCATAGTGATTAATCACAAGTCCAACAACTATGTTTCAGATCAGATTTTACTTACTGCGATACATGGAGCAAAGACATATTGGATTCCCGTCGCTCTAACTTCAAGCGCAGTTGCTTCACCAATCCTCTTCACAAGTCCAGGGTCCCTACAGATGCATACAACAGTAAGGAAATAATGTTTAATCAAACATTTGGAGTGGGATCCTCTACAAGAACTTGCCTGGTGACTCCAAGGCCTACATTGTGCGGGAAAATGGTGGCGCCGTAGACATTGTTGTGACCATGAACAGCATCAATCCCATAGATCATGGGGATTCCAAGGCGTGTCGAAAGAGACGCCTTTTGAATCTCATTCACCATGTTCATCCAAGCTTCAGGACTGGCATTTGGCCTTGGCACGCTCCCTCCACCGCTAAACGCACTCCCTGCACACATAATTCTGTAACATTTGAGTATTCTTATAATAGGTTTCAACAATGTTCTCAAGGTACTGAATCATACCGATGAAGTGATTTTTAATGACTTCGGTTGTGGCATTAGCGCGTTCCACCTGAACCATCTGTCCGATTTTCTCTTCAAGAGTCATATGGCTCATCAGGTTCTTGATCCTGACTTCTAACGGCTCTTTTGGGTTCTTATACTTGGCGTTATCAAGTGGTTCGTCATTAGCAGACACGGCAAAGCAGAGCAGAAGAAGCCCTAACGTATGTAGCAAGTAGCTCAAACTCTCCATCTTTGCCTCTCCTTCACACTCGACACCTGCATATGATGATAGTTCAAGATTGATTATTGGTTAACCATTTGAGAAGGAGAAGACAAAACAAAAAAGCGATATGATGACATTGACGACGACAACGATGAGGATGATGAGTATTACAATGTTTCGAATGAGACAGGCACGAGAAGAGGTTGATATTTTGTTGTTTCGACTGAGACCGGAACAAGACTCAAGAGGTTGAGATTTTGTCGTTTTCCTTGTACTTGTGTTGGATTAAAGAATAACTAGTAGAGGACCCGCGCATTTGTGCGGTGGTGTGTTGTGTTTTTATCATGAATACTAAAAAATATTAACAAATAATAGATTTTAACAAATAATAGTGAA
>OVBJ01002922.1:0-14672 GCA_900406535.1 Noccaea bulbosa
AGGCCGGCGAGAGGGCCGGCGAGAAGGCCGGCGAGAGGGCCGGCGAGAAGGGCCGGCGAGAGGTCGTCCGGTCAAATAGACTTCGTAAAATCGGCATTTCCGCTCCTTTTTGCATGGTTTCGCCTCCCGTTACTCCGTGTCGCCGAAACTCTCCTTCGAATGATTTNAAAATACGTGAAAACGATGGTTAGATTGCGCCAAAAACGCGATACATCACTATATAAGGATCTCTCTACTCTTGTATAAATATTTCTCTTGTACAATGTTGATATCAAAATTTCCATTCATAAGTTATTTCATGGTATCAGAGCAGAAAGATCTTTGACCTAGATTTTTTTCCCTTTTGCTCTTTTTTTTTGCTTCCGCTTATTATAGACATATTTTCTTTTTGCCTAAAGAATCATGTCTACTCTTTCTTCTACTACTACAATTCTTAAAGAATTAGAGGAGGAAATCCATTCTTAAGAAATCTATACCACAATTTTTTTATTCCTTACCACTACTACTACTATAGATTTTATTCATATATTTTCTTACTTTTCTCTACTACTACTAACTCAACATCAAATATGATGGAAGTTGCGCTACTACTACTTCTAATCTACCTAGTCGCCATCGCCGTTGACTTGCACCCATCTGATAATCATGGTGCTTTTATCACCTCGAGACAATTATTAAAAATGGTATTCTTTGCAAGCACAACTGAAATTGGGCTTCATCAAATGAATTGTTCTCAAACTATCTACTATTTCTCCTTTAACGACAATCATGTCAGGAGATTACTTCTACTACTGCATCACCATCATTATCAGCATCATATGAGGAAAACCCTCTCAATAACTATGGTGTTCTTATCATCTACTATATGGATGGATCCGCACATCCATTGGGCTACACTACTTTCTACCTAAAGAACATGTCAAGGACATACCAACAACAGCAGTGCCTACACTTCAACTTGAAGAACTTTTTTTTGTTCAAGTTGGATGTTCCGAATCTCACTAGCTTCCAACTTGAATGAGGGTATTAAGATAAAGATTACATTAGCTAGATAATAACTACAGTAATTTAGATAAACATCACTTTAGCTTATTCTAGTTCTATTATGAATATACTCTATCTAGATAAGGATATATACTCTTGTATAACTTACAATGTTAATTCATAAGTTATTTCAGTGTTCGTGTAGAAACCGTATTAGATATCGTACAAATCGAAATAAGATTATTTTTCCTATTTTATTGTCATCATTCACTTGGACCTTATGTCGTATCTAATAGATCTTATATGTATGATTATTCTTAATGTATATCGGAAACTATATATGAATTTGGTTATGTAAATTGGATAAACATAAATGGAGAAAATTTTGGAAAAACAAAAACATGGCCTTCATATTATTTCAGAACTTGATTATAAAGTATAAACTATCTAAACTCATTTATAGTTCCTTTTATCAAGATTTTTTTTTTTTTTTTAGGTCAACAATCAAGAGTTTAAAGACTAGACTGAATCAAAAAGTTGAAAATAAGAATTTAGAACTCATTCTTCAATTTATAAATCTCTTATATATTATTAACGTGTTCATATATTAACCCATATTGTAGACTGTGTTCATCATTTTTAATTCTGATGTGTCTTTAAAGAAATTATGTGTTCTCGAAATTATAATTCGTGAACTGAATTGTGCAGGAACTCTCATGTTGATTTGTGTAAACCTAATTAAAATATGTAAACGTTGAGGTAGAACATGTGTTTTCTGAAGCTTTTAATCCATTGTATAGCTTTGTTTAGAGCTAGTGAACTATAATTATTGCAAGCCATGCCTTTAGCAGAACAAATAAAATGACTCGAAATCAAACTTTACCATTGTCATTTGACATTTTGAGTTCATTTTCACTTCATACAACAACCTACAATCATATAATGCTTTTGGCCAGAACTCAAAGAAAGTGATCATGATAATATTATGAACTAGGGTTTTTTTGACTCAGGCTACGCATAGATTAACATAAGAGAGATTAAACAAAATATATGCATTATAAGCAAAACATAATAAATATGGAAAAATATTATCATACTTTGCAAATTTTTTCCTTTTATTTTTTTGGCTAATGTTTTGCTAATATATATAGAAGAAAATATGTGTGTATCTTAGAATGATGAAAATGAATTGAATGTTGAATCAAAAGAGAACACCTGTCAAGGATTTTTCAAAATGTGATTGTAGAGAACTTTATAACATTAGAATAGATATTTAAGACTAACTTTTTAGAAAAGCTCAAGGAATGCGATCAAATGATAAAAAAATTATGAATAACATCAGAAAGTTGAGTACAAAGAAGGCCCTAAGACCATAACCCTTGACATAGCAAAAGTAAGAAAGCCCAATATTTAGCAAAAGCAAAACCTTTGGAATCCTCATTACAGGAAGAAAGAGACAAAGTTCTAAGATTTGTCTAGATATAGGTACAACCCACAAATGATGAATCAAAAGGAAGGAATCAGATCTCCCATTTCTTGAGCTCCATGCCATCCGGAGGAGTGCTTTCGATTGTCTTCGTCCCAACTTCTTTCCAGTTTGTCGACAGCACTGTCCCATTCGATTCCACCTGTCATTGTAAAAAGACCAGCAAATGAGTCAATCAAAAAGGACAACACTTTTACAGTATCCATGGAAGAAAAATAAAAGAATAAAAAGATAGATATACTCACAAATGATTTGCTCATGGCTCTCCTCATGTCCTCATCCGAACTCTGGTATATATCTCGGAAGAACTTGTTCAAACCTGCATCTCCCTCCAGCTTCTCATCCTTCTCCTGCAAATCAACCACAATTCAACAAAAAGAAAACAAAAAACGGAACAGTTTGGTCCGAGCTTAAGTACGATAAGAGACGGACCTGTTTCTTCAGTTCAGCTTCCAGCTTGTCCCAGTCCTTAACTTTCTTGGAAGATGGATAAGCCGGTCTCTGCGAAACCCCTGCACCATCATACATGCATACATACATCATTAACATTCAAATGCCAAGAGAGAGAGACACTGTAAATTAAGCTTTTATCCGATGAAACTAAGAAAGGTAAGAAACCTGATGAGACATTAGGCTTGGGCAAAACAGCTGGTCCTTTGCCATGTTCAAGGGAGGGCCATGTGATTACATCAGCTTTTGCAAGTCGAATCTCAACTTTGGTAGACAATACTTCGTATCTGCAGTTCTCTGGTATGATCTGAATATACACACCATAAAAGGAGAAAGTCATATACTGTAGTGTGTTGAGAAAAACAATCACTGAATTCAAATATAAAAACTACCTTTGCAAACAATCTCGGCTGAAGATAATAAGTTTCCTCTCCAGGAACTTCAATGACAACACTCAGCTGCACAAATCATAATTAAAATACAAATTAAACACACAATCATACATACATAAGCGTCATCGAAGTGAGTTCTTAGATTGGAGTAAACTTACAATCTGTTCACCAAAGTCGACATTCACATTCTCCTTGGGGATCTTTTTTGCAAAAACAGTCACCACAACTTCTCCTGGACTTTGGTAGTACTCGTGTCTGTTTACACACTCAAGAACATGAGCATATTTGATGGTGGAAAAAAACTGGAACTAGCATTTCTTTTGTACAATGAAACTACCTGAACTTGGCTTTAGCTGGTGCTGCTGCAGGCGCAGGGGTAAGATCAAGTACCGCTACTGGCTCAGGTTGGACCAAATCTTTCTCTTCTTCTGAAGAAAGAGATCAAAGAGTTTCACAAAATAAAAAACCTTAGGTGAATAACAAACATATCATAATGTAAACCAAATCAACCAGACAAAGACAACAACAAGCATCAAGAATATACACCTGTGATTCGGAGATCGCATTCATCTATCAACTTCTTAAACTTGGCATCACTCGGAGCAATGGAAGCACCCTTTTCAAGAGCTGTTTTAGCAGTCCGATACTCTTCAAGCTTCATACAAGCAGTTCTACAAATACATTAACCTGAATATTAATTGGGGAACTTATCATAACAATGATACCTAAGATGAAGTAGCAATAACATACATACCCCTTTCGTAGGTAAGCTTTGGTCAATGAGGGATCCAACTCAATTGCTTTGTTCGCATCTGCCACGGCTTCTGCTCATTGAGAAACATGTCAGAGTCAGCCCCAATAATCTCACAGGACCAGTAAACTTACAAAACACTATGTCGACCACACAATGCTGAGGAATAGTAATCACTCGATCAAAAAATTGAAACTTTGACAACTAATACTAATAATTGATAAACCAGATTGTTAACGAAGGATCAAAAGACTAGGCACAGTTACAACCACCCAAACTCAATCAACCAAATCAGTAATTGCTACGAGAAGAATAGCGACACTGCCAAGCTGAAACTATAAGGAAAAGTCAACTTCTTTCAACCAATAAGAAACCTTAGACATGACAACCCAGAAGCTCAAAGACGAAGGTTTATGTTCTTCTTCAACAAAGTATCGTTTTTTTTCTATAACAGAAGGAAGAAGGTGTACCAGTGAAGTTTTGGAGTTTGTTGTTAGCCTGAGCACGATCGGCGAAGAAATCGGCGCAATTAGGATCCAAGTCAATGGCTTTGGAGTACAAGTCAACAGCAACATCGAAGTCGTCGTCAACGAAAGCCTCTTGAGCCTTGGACGCAAGCTCCTTAGCCATGTCGATTGGGTTTTCTTAAAACTGCTGAGAAAGAGAAACGTAGACGATGCAACTGAAAGAACGAGGAATGAAGTAGAGAGAGAGCAAGGATTTTCTATTCCCGGAAAGACCAAAGTATATAAAGAGATTGTCGATTGCTCTATCCTCCTCTTCTAGACTGTTCCTCTTATGCGACTTGTGTTAAGGAAGTTAAAGGGTCTATTTGAAAAACAAAATAATTGAAGGGTCTAAAACCAAAAAGGAAAAAAAAAAAATATATATTCCTGTTTTCAGCAAAATTTCCTTATCTTTCAGTTTTTTTATTTGATTTAACTTAGATTTTCTGTTACAAATAAAATAACTAAATAAGAAATAGAAATAGGTTTTTTTTACAAAAGGACTTTTAATCATATAATTCTTGGAGTGTCTTTTTTACATCATCTACTTCAGAATATAACTGAAAATTTTGAAGAAAAAAAAAACTCAGAAAAAGATGACCGAAACAAAACAAAAATGTATGACTTGGTATTTGACAAATTTGTGATTCACCAAAGAGGAAACTGAGGCTTGCCTTAAGCTTTTTTCCCTCGTGGTTTCGTGGAACTTTACTGGAAGATTTAAATATGTGTAAGATATATATGAACCAGACAATCGATTATTGTGTGAATCAAGTGGATGTGGTTAATGTACATAGTCACATAGACATATCTATTTGTCACGAGTGAGCGATATGAAGTTATGAACTTTGAAAATTAGAGACATAAGTTTCCTAACTCTTTCTGATTGAAGGGTACTCTCGCGGGTCTACGATCAAATCCTCCATTCGACAAAGGAAAGTCGACAACCATAGTGATGCTAAGAAACAGAAACCATAGTTAAAGTGGGTTTGATATGGGCCGTTTGTAATACTATAACCTTTGAGTGAGGCCCATCAACAAGGCCTAGTTAGATAACGAAACCCTCTGCCTATAGCTATTTCTCCCACATCGGAAGCTTGTCTATTAGACCCTCGTCTGTAGCGTAGTATAAAAGAAGACCTGTGTCGAACCGTGAAAGGTACTTACCTGGACGGGGTCAACTCTTGATCAAGAAGAAGAGTGGCCTAAGCTAGTGACCTCCATTGCACATGACGGAGGGGTGCTTAGCTTAAGGTCTCCCCAAGTGGGAGAGCCTGCGTCATTATTTGTGGCAGCGGGGGCCTGCGTTCGCGCGGCCTCTTCCATTCCTAACAGTTCAATATTTTATTAAATGGCTCCAAAGATAATTCATAGCTTTGATCTTATTCGAGCCATTGACTCTGTCTTTCTGCTTGAGTTTTTGCAAAACGAAACTTACTTGCATGAGAGCAAAATGGTAACAGATTTCAAAACTAAAAGCCCAATTTCTTCTAAGCTCTGTTAAGTAATCAAACAAAAGGCAAAGAAGTTGCGTGGTAACTTTTGACTTTCGTTCCTCTAATCTTTCTACTTTAATCTTCCACCACGAGAGGATTCTCCGTTTCACATTGTGACCAACAAATTTTTATTAAAAATAAAATTAAAATATATAAGAATTAATGCAAAATCGCTCTGACCACTCAGAGAATAAAACGTCACATACAAAGCTAAACAACTCTCTAACACAGCGTTGTGAATTATTTTGTCTTCCCCCTATCATCTTCTCGACATTTCCGGAAGAAAAAACAAAAAAAAAAGATGTGGTTTTTTGGATCGAAAGGAGCATCTGGATTCTCGTCTCGTTCGACGGCTGAAGAAGTTACACAAGGAGTCGATGGAACTGGCCTCACTGCCATAGTCACAGGTTGGCTTTTTAATCGCATCTTCACTGTAAATATTCATGCGTTTCCATCTTCACTTCAGAGTTGACTTTTCTGGGTCATCTCTGATTCTTGAACAATCGAGTCCTTTTAGGCTTAATCATGAGTTGGTGAAGTTGAAGACATCACAATTTGCATATAAAATTGAAGTCTCTACATCAGTCAAGCCACTTATTTTGTGTTCTATGTCAAGTATTGTTTATTTTTTCTTGGTTTGTTAAGTTCTTGTTTGATCATAATCTGTGTTTTAATAGAAATATGCAGCAAGTACATGTTCTGTATTGAAATAGCTAGGAACTATCCTTCTTTGAGCTTGCTGGACTCGTTTGGTTCTTTGAGTTTGTGACTTTGTGTTTATATGTTTGCAGGAGCATCAAGTGGTATAGGAGTGGAGACAGCGCGTGTTCTTGCACTGCGTGGCGTCCACGTGGTTATGGCCGTGAGGAACACTGGCTCTGGTGCTAAAGTTAAAGAAGATATCGCAAGTAAAGTCCCTGGGGCTAAACTTGATGTCATGGAGTTAGACCTCAGCTCAATGGAATCTGTCAAGAAATTTGCATCTGACTACAAATCCGCTGGTCTTCCACTCAACCTCTTGATGTAAGCTTTCGATTATAATGTGGTTTATGTGAAGCAATTAGGGAATTATTTGACGGTTAATGTTTTGAATTCAGCAACAACGCTGGGATTATGGCATGTCCTTTCATGCTCTCAAAGGACAACATCGAGCTCCAGTTCGCAACCAACCATTTAGGTGAGAGTAATATAAACTAATCCAAACATCATGGCTCTGTGCTAAATCTATAATACACTATCATTTGTTTCTTAAATCAGTGCCTTTGTGAACCAATTATGTTTTTCAGGTCATTTTCTGTTGACGAAGCTTCTGCTGGATACAATGAAGAACACATCACGTGAAAGCAAAAGAGAAGGAAGGATCGTTAATCTATCTTCAGAAGCTCATAAGTACTCATACCCTGAAGGAGTCCGCTTTGATAAGATCAATGACAAGTCAAGGTACTACTACTAATGGTGAACCAAATAGTGATCCTGTCTTTTCTTCAAAATCTAATGTTCGTTCTTGGTTGGTTTTGGTCTACACCACTTGCAGTTACAGTAGTTTCCGAGCTTATGGTCAGTCTAAACTCTGCAACGTGTTACACGCCAACGAGCTTGCCAAGCAACTCAAGGTAAATACCAAAAGAACATTGTATATCAGTTATCAAGAATCTATGTTTTCATGGTTATCTTTGATTCAGTTCTGGTATGAACAAAAACAGGAAGATGGAGCCAATATAACAGCAAACTCGCTTCATCCAGGAGCCATTATGACAAATCTCGGGCGCCACTTCAACAGCTATCTGGCTGGTAACTTCTTCACTCTGATTCCGCTTTTATCAATTCATGCTTTATAAGTGGTTACTTTTGATTTTTCTTCTGATCCTCTCTGTCACCGGCTTGATGCAGGAGCTGTTGGTGCAGTGGCTAAATATTTTATCAAATCTGTTCCGCAGGTATGCTTTTAAATTTCTAAACCTCACAGTGATAAACCAATCAATTACTACAAACTGTTCACAAGGTTTCTCCGGTTAAAGGATAGACCGGTCTAGCTTTTTGGGGGTTGATGTGTTTTGTTTTGGTTCTCATGTCAAAGTAAATTGGTTATGTAGGGGGCGGCAACAACATGCTATGTGGCATTGCATCCTCAGGTTTCAGGGGTTACAGGGGAATACTTCTTAGATAGCAACATTGCTAAACCATTACCAGTCGCCAAAGATTCAGAATTGGCCAAGAAGCTTTGGGGTTTCAGCACTAAGCTCACCGATTCGCATTCAGGAGAAAGTAGTTCTTGAAATTAAATAATTGTTCAGTGAACCTCTTTACTTTTATGGTTTTCACTTCTCAATGTCTCTTGTGATTCCTGTCAGTCTTTAACGGATATGCTAAATGCAAAAACCATAATTGTTTTAAAGTTGGCTTGATGGGCTCGTAATATTTTATAACCTTTCAGTTAGGCCCATCAAAGGAATTGAACTAAGCCTAGTAGATAATGTCATTTCTCATTTCTCCCACATCGGAAGCTTGCCGATTAGACACTCGTCTTCGCGTGGTATAAAATAAGACCTGTGTCGTAACTTGAAAGGTACTTACCTGGACGGGGTCGACTCTTGATCAAGAAGAAGAGTGGCCTAAGCTAGTGACCTCCATTGCACATGACGGAGGGGTGCTTAGCTTAAGGTCTCCCCAAGTGGGAGAGCCTGCGTCATTATTTGTGGCAGTGGGGGCCTGCGTTCGCGCGGCCCCTTCCATTCCTTACCAGTTCAAATTTTTTAATATCAAATGGTTCCAAAGATCAATCATAGCTTTGAGCTACGTGGAAAGATGTTATTTTCAGACTTTAATGGATAGAAACAAGTTTCGTTTGGTGAAGCTTGCTATTTTTAAGGTTGGTTAATAGGTTTGGAAAATTCTTAAAAATGGAAACTTTTTGACTTTTCCGTTCACTTGCAGATCTAAATCTTCTTCTCCAATCTCTTCCACCACGTGAGGATTCTCCTCAATCATCATCACTTTCTTTCCAGCTTTCCTTTCCGTTGTAATAGTAATCACATTTCACATGTAAACAAAAAAGTAATTAGGATAATAACCAAAGCAAAATCGTTCACAACTCTCTCTCTCTCTCTCAAAGTTTCTGAATTTTATCTTTTTCTTTCCACTAATCATCATCTTCTCCACTTTCCTGAAGAAGAGAAAAGATGTGGTTTTTTGGATCGAAAGGAGCATCTGGATTCTCGTCTCGTTCCACAGCAGAAGAAGTCACACATGGAATTGATGGAACTGGACTCACTGCCATAGTCACAGGTTTTTTGCTTTCAATCGCATCTTATTCCACCACTTTTCAATTGTTGACTTTTTCTGAGTCATCTCTGCTTCTGTCTTAGAATTTGATTTCACCACCAGTAGGCAAATAGATTCGAATTTTATTGTGTGTTCATATACTGTGAGTCGATTTTAGAGTTTTTGATGATCTCATTGTTCGAAAGTAATCTTTTTTTTTTTTTTTTGGTCAATAAGAAACGGTCTTCTCCATAAAACTTATATTTTTTTAGATGATAAAACTTGTTCTCAAGAGCTTGTCTTGTCTTGAACTGGACTCTTTCTTTGTTTTGTGAATTCAGTAAACAACATGTTTGGGACCATCAGAGGTTCCTTAAAGCTGTATATTTGTTTGCGTTCATATATATGTTTGCAGGAGCATCAAGTGGTATAGGAGTAGAGACAGCGCGTGTTCTTGCACTGCGTGGTGTCCACGTGGTTATGGCTGTGAGGAACACTGGCTCTGGTACTAAAGTTAAAGAAGATATCGTCAAACAAGTCCCTGGTGCTAAAGTCGATGTCATGGAGTTAGATCTCAGCTCAATGGATTCTGTCAAGAAATTTGCATCTGACTACAAATCTGCTGGTCTTCCTCTCAACCTCTTGATGTAAGCTATTTAAAATACAGTTGTTCATGTATCTCTGTTTGGGGACTATTTGACGGTTAATGTTTTGAAATTCAGCAACAACGCTGGGATTATGGCATGTCCTTTCAAGCTCTCTAAGGACAACATCGAGCTGCAATTCGCAACCAACCATTTAGGTGAAGTGATGTTTAACTATTAACTAAGCCAACATCATGGCTTTGTCCTAAATACATTTTAACTTTAGTTTTAAGCCTCATCATTAGTGTTTTTTGATCAGTGCCATGGAATTATAATTTCAGGTCATTTTCTGTTGACGAAACTTCTGCTAGAGACAATGAAGAACACATCACGTGAGAGCAAAAGAGAAGGACGGATTGTTAATGTATCTTCAGAAGCTCATCGCTACTCCTACCCCGAAGGAGTCCGCTTTGATAAGAATACGATCAGTGACGAGCTAAGGTAACAACTGGAGAAACCAAATAGTAATTTCTTTTCTTCCAAATATTAACATATTTGTTCTTTCTTGGTTTGGTCTCCACCGCCGCAGTTACAGTAGTTTCCGAGCTTATGGTCAGTCTAAACTGAGCAATATATTGCACGCCAACGAGCTTGCCAAACAACTTAAGGTGACTACATAGTTTAAAGATGAATCAAATCAAGAATAGAATATGTTTCTGTGACTATCTTGATTCAGTTCTTGTATGAATATAAAACAGGAAGATGGAGTCAATATAACAGCAAGCTCGCTTCATCCAGGAGCTATTATGACAAATCTCTGGTGCCACGTCAACAGCTATTTGGCTGGTAGCTTCTTCTATTCCACTCTCACCATTTCATGCTTTATAAGGTTACTTTTGATTTTCTTTCTGATCCTCTCTGTCACCGGCTTGATGCAGTGGCTGCTGGTGCGGTGGCTAAATATATGTTCAAGACTGTTCCGCAGGTATATAATTTCTAAACCAATCAGTTACAAACTGTTCACAAGGTTTCTCCGGTTAAGTTACACTATAGGATACTAGGATGGACCGGTCTAGCTTTTGATGTGGTTTATCGGTTTAATATGTCAAAGTATTGGTATTTGTAGGGGGCATCAACAACATGCTATGTGGCATTGCATCCTCAGGTTGCAGGAGTTACAGGAGAATACTTCCTAGATAGCAACATTGCTAAACCATTACCAATTGCCAAAGATTCAGAACTGGCCAAGAAGCTTTGGGATTTCAGCAATAAGCTTACCGATTCGCAGTCAGGAGAAACTAGTTCTTGAAAACTTGATAATTATTGTTCAGTAAAGGTCACTTTGATGGTTATGATTTACACGTTTCAATGTCTCTGTTGTGGATCTTGTGATACTTATTTCATTCTTTGTTTAAGGAAAATAATATGTAAACAAACAAATACTACTCATTTCAACTCTGCAAAATGTGGTTTACAGGTTTAGTTCTGGTTCTGACCGGTTTGGTTCTTTAGTTTCACCACACCCTCTTCGGTCTCAAGAAAAGGTAAATAAAATTTGTCCACAATGATTATCAGAAGATTTTAAAGACAACTTTCGAATTCAAACAGAAGAAGCCACGAGCAGACAACTCTGTCAATCCATTAATAAAGTGATAGATTAGTTTAAACTATAATTATTTTTTCTTAGCTAGATTAACTAATTAATTAATCGTTGTGTTTGGAGTTTGGAGCATAACGTGCAATTTGTCGACATGGAGTGTTCTCATTGTTTAAAGAAGAGAGCTTACTAGACTAGGCTCTGTATTTAACTCTTTTCACACCTTTTATGTATAATTGTCGGTCGTTATATGGCATTTTTAAAAAAAATTATTGGATTAGGGACCAAACGATGTCGAAATGATTTGCATTTGCTGACACGCATTTTATGTATGAGATTATGAATTCATATGTTAAAACGATGTTGAAATCTATATAAGACAAAACTAGTGCACGTTAAACAAAAAGAAGTAATGCAAGATCAGCCTAGATTATGAGGATTCTTCATTGTCGATTAAGTTTGATCAAGTAGAGTGTTTGTGATTGTGACGGTTACAGTTACGTACCTCAAATCATAGTAAATGGGACATAGTTAAACTGTGCATAATAATTGTCAATTGTATGTACAAACTGTTTTGCAGCAAGATACTGTTTGCAGCAAATTCACATGTTCCAGTTTGAGGTATTATTGTGTGTACGTATGGATGTGGAAACTACATGCAAACTTTATATCGAAATATATATTATATATAATTATTATAGTTTAAATTTGGATACACAGCAAAAATTAAAGAACTAATCAATACAAACAGCAAAAACTAAAAAAAAAAACAAATAGATATAATAATATAAGTTTAGAGTAGTTTCATATAAAATTATAAATCATTAACTTTAAAATAAGATATGTGTTTGCATTTTTTTTTTATTTGAATTTGATCTTTTTTATTATGAGAAAAATTAAAAAACCTAAATAATAAAATAATAATAATATAAAAAATATAAATAAACCGAAAACCAAAATTCTTCGAACTGAAAATATCCAAACGGATAACTGAAACTATTCAAACCAAACCAATTAAACCAAAATAAGTATGGATATATTATGGTAGTTAATATTTATTAACCGAAAAACTAACCAAAAAAATCGATCCGAAACTGAACCGATATCCGGATTGAACACCGTAACCGAAAATATTAAGCAGTATCTAAGTTCTTAAAGGATACTATCGATCAGAACAAAACATTGACATTTTCTACAACAAACAAAATATATTATTTCGTTACTATATTCAGTGAGATAATGACAACGAAACAAAATATAAATCATTGTAATCGCCCATTTAACCCATCCTCGTTGTAGAAGAGCAGAGAGGCTCAAGAAAAGGTAAATAGAATTTGTAAACAATGGTTATCAGAAGATCTTTAGCAACTTTCGAATTCAGTTAAATCCGAAATTGTGTAATCAATATGTGTAATCAATATGTTTTGTAATGAAACATGAAGAAACATAGAAAAAAATGTAATCTTCACCTATATTCAATTTAACATATGATCACATTCATCATAAATTGATGGTTGGGGGTGGACTAATAATAATGAGTATGGTAATGTTTTTCAGAACTCTCTGAGCAGCCACCACATCACATAGAAAAAGGATCTTAAGTTCACACCTTTGTTTTACTCTATGCAGCTAATCCGTGGTACTAGCATGTAATATAATAGTGTCAATTAACATTTTGAATTCCATATTTTGAATTCCATATTCATTTTATTTATATACTATTACCAAAAAGTCAATCACGTTGTATTGTATCACCACTCATAAGTACATGTACAAATTGGACGCTTTCTGTGTATGTTTCTGCCATGTTTACATTTTACTTTTTAATAATTGCTCCTAATGTGACAATTCGATCATCATCATGCATGTACTCAGAATCTCAACAAGAAACAAGAAATCACACACATAAGCTTTGACATTGAAAGGTATATAATTCAAAAGTCATTTAAGCTCCATTATTGATTTCCCTATATACATTGTAGTCATTGGCAGAATTTACTTTGTCAAACACAAACTAAAACCACAAGATACTAATGGCTACATGAATCTAAGAAAGTTAGTTCTACACGAGGTGAGTGTTTTAGTTTGGCCCAATTTTTGGAGCTTTAAGCATTGGTTTCAGGTTTGTTTAACCTAATATGATGGTTAAGTATGTATGGATGGGCGGCATGGGCCTCGAATGATAGGACTTAGCTTTTAAATTATATGCCTACAAATTAAATTTGGAAAGAAATCAATTAGAAGGACGAGTGTTGGAGACGCGCTAGTTTGGAGCCGTGGATGAAACGTGTGAAAATGGGGTGAGGAAAGCATCAGGACCGTACGTTGATCTCACGTGAGGACACTTGGGGAGTGAGCATGTACAAACAAAACTTAGGAGTTAGGAAGCAACCAGAGAACCATCGAACATCATTTGGTGTACCATAAAAAACAGCACATATCGTTGAGTTGTTTGTTATTCCCCAAAACATATGGTGTCAAAACAAGACTATAGTATTTTGATGTATTATTTATTATTGATTATGTAGACATTAGTTAACTATCAAAACTCAGTCGGATTGTTGATTTCAGCTAACAAACGGGGGAAATAAATAAAATGCCGTAAGCTTGTAACACGTCTTACATTAGTGAAAATCGATTACACATGAAACTTATGCAAAACTGAACCAAAGCTTATAATGAAACAAGTCAAATAAGTCGAATACACTAAAATATCCATTTGTTAAGCGAGAGAAAAAATAATAATTATTAATTACTATGTGATTATAGTATCAATATTCCATTTTACCAATTTGGCAATTTTAAAACTTTAGCGCACAATGCCTTTTAACAAAAAAAAAAAAAAAACTTTAGCACACAGATATCACATACTATATAGGGGAGTTTGCTAAAATAACTCACTAAAAATTAATAAAAGCCAACATAACCTACTAAGATTTTCTCTGATTTTCTAAAGTTAATTTTCCAAAATTACCCTTAACAAATAATCTATTTACCATTTTAATGGTGGACATAATTATTTTAAAAATTTGAATATATTTTTCTAAAAAGTAAATAAAATCAAGTGTAACGAAACCAAAATTAAATACTCATCATTTGGTATTTTGAAAAAGAAAACCGTTTGCTTTTAAAAAAGGAAATATTTTTTTTGAAAAAACCATTGTT
>OVBJ01002923.1:0-14671 GCA_900406535.1 Noccaea bulbosa
TCTATCAAATACTTTCAATTTTCATAAGGTAATAGATCAGGAAATAAATTTACTAATTTTTTGTAATATTATATTTGTTTGATGTTTCAAAATTATTTACCTAATTTGACTATAAAATATAAATATTCTAATGTTATAAATATCCTAATTATTTTTTCTTAATACAAACTTACATAATCCTTATCTCTTATATATTTTTAATGATAATAAACTTTTAAAATTTATAAAATATTTAATGCTGATATGGACTAATCAAATTAAGTTTCTTCAATCCCATGTGGACACCTTTAGAGGCCTATAGGGTCAACTTTTATTAGTAATAGATAGATTCCTTACAATTATTTTGATGGTAATCTATTTTAATCTTAATATTTTAGTTAATTTTATGTGTTGCATGTTGATACATGTCATCATCTAAATTTGTAAATATGTAAACTATGACGATCTAAATTTTCCTTTTCTTGAAGTTAAGATTTTACAACAACTGAACTGCGGGTTCTAACTTAATACATCAATCTATGTGATCATTCATATTTTTATGAAAAACAAAACCAAATAAATTAGCCATCATAAATTATAAGTCGCCATAGTAAAATAAAAATTTACACCATATTTTTGTTTTTTTTTATGGATTTAATTACATGTTTTGCCAATTATTATATATTTTTTTATTATATATAGTTGGAAACGTGACGTGGTTGTGACAGTATGATTTTTATAACACACATGATTGCGACATGTGTAATTTTTAATTTTGTACATATTAAGATCATGTCATGTGTCTTGAAAAAGAAAAATAAATAATAAAAATATGTTAAACAAAAAGTAAGAACAAACAATTATCCATATTTTAACGGAAAAGGGAAAAAAAAAAAATTTCATGCCTTATTCTAACATAAAAAGGTTCCATATTCTAATGGAAAAATAAAAATTGCATATTTACTATATATTTTATGTCTTATCAAACCCTATATAATAAGTTATAATCTTCAAAATTTACTTGTGTGCTTTCATCATGTTTTCACTTTCTCTGATTTAGAGTAAATAAAGAAAATTTTTGAGAAATACACCTCTTAAGGGGTAAATTTTTAAAAATACACTTCTAGTGTACCAATTTTCAAAACTACATTTTTAGTAATTTTAATCTATAAGTTTGAGTTTATTAATCCTTATTTAGGGTTTAGGTTTTGGGGTTTAGGGTTTAGATTTAAGGGTTTAAAGTTAGATTTTAGAGTTTGGAGTTTATATTTTAGGGTTTAAAGTTATTTTACTCAATAAAAAGTGTATTTTTGAAAATAGACACTCTAGAAGTATAGTTTTAAAAATTGACACCTAAAAAGGTATATTTCTGAAATTTTCCCAAAAAATATTAATATTATAATAGACACTTCTAAGGTGTATTTTTTAAAATATACACTTCTAAGGTGTAGTTTTGAAAATTGACATCCAAAAATTTGTATTTTTGAAATTTATCCTATTTTTCTTATTTAAATATATATTTTATTATAGTATGTTTATTAGGGAATCATTATATGATTATTTCTCTTTATTATACAGCAGAACTGATGTATCTTATGTTATTCAGAAATTTTTTATCGGGTTTTCAATAATATTTTACTTATTTTGAAGAGTAAATTGAGTAATCATATTTTATTTAATATTTTCATAAATTGTTTTAAAAATCTTAAAATAAACTCCGTATATATGCGGAGTTTATCTAGTAGTATACAAATAAAAGGATGTAGATGAAAACAGGTCTTTAAAATAATAATTAGTATAAAATAAATAAATAAATCGAAACAATATATATAAATAAAATAAATTCATATTTTTATTATTATATTTTGCTACATATAATTTAGCGCATTATTAATAGATTTTATGAATTTGTTCATAAGACATGAAACAAACAACCAAATCACATAAATATTGGTACAGTTTAATAATCGCCATCCGTTTTCCAATTAAAGTACATGCCCATCGGTTTATTATAATCTCTTCTGAAGTAAATTCCATCAGGTCTAGCAGTCCATTGACGTAATTGACCACATCTTCTTTTTCTGGCTGCTCGATATACTTCAAGCTTATTAAAATAATATCTTGTTTTTTTTGCACCTTCGAAACTTCAATCACATTCGTTTCTTGTTCGCTTTTTGCTTTTCACATCGGCAAACTCAAATGTTCGGTCACCATTGAAGTATATTAAAGTGTTTACGCTAAAATCAAAGGTTGTATTACGGCAATGGAATTCGAGAGGTTCATTAGAACCGAGTTGGTTAATAATTACAACACGATTTAGTTGGCAAGTTTCATTCAGCCCAAAACATATAGCCATAACTAACAGAAAAACTATAGAACGATTCAGTTTTCCTTTAACAGAATATAGTTTTGGGAGTAATAAAATTATCATTGTGCACTATTTATAATTTTTTTTGTGAGATCATTTTATCTTTTTTTTTTTAATTTAGATATTCTATTAATGGCATTAGCTAAATACAGAAACAAATATGAACCAAATAAATGAATTGCTCAAAGAACAGGATATACAGTATGTAGAACAGTATGGTTAGCCAATAAAAAATTAGACAAACCAAAAATATAAGATGTTCGGATATCTATATGTTACCCAGCATATGGAACACGAAGACTAGAGCAGTAGAGCTATGCCTCTTTCTCTCTCTCTATCGACTTCTCTCGGCTCTTAGGGCATCAGCAACGCTAGTAGCTTAAGTGGGAGCTTAGAGAAAATTGGAATTAAATTAAATTAAAAAAACTGATAAAAGGGAGCTCCGAAGCTTATTTAGGTATCAGAGGTATCGCTGCTTATGCACATGTCACACATTCTCTCTCCATTTTTCACTTTTTCTTCTCTTTCTTCTCTTTTCTATCATTTTCTCTCCGGATAAGTTTAATAATAATATGTTATTAAGCATTTTATGAAGCACCTAGCGTTGCTGATGCCCTAAGGCTTGTAGCGCCGGAAAATCACCAAGTAGGTTTGATTCTCTCTCTCAATTTGTAGGCTTGTAGAGAGAATGTGTACGTTTGTACGTTTGACATGTGTGAAGATAGAAAAAAAAAAAAAAAAAAAAATTCTAATAAAAAANATTCTAATCAAAACTACTTGGTGATTTTCTCTTTCTTCTCTTTTGTACGTTTGTAGGCTTGTAGCGCCGGAAAATCACCAAGTAGGTTTGATTAGAATTTTTTTTTTTTTTTTTTTTTTTTTTTTTTNAGTTCCGTTCAAACTATAGTTCAAGATTCATCTCGTCTCATACTTCTCAACAATAAAAGCATAAAGAGAGTCTTAACTAAACAATCTATTAATTATTTTTACTCTATTAAACTCACTGCAACCCCTCCAAATGAGCAAGAGTCTATGCTTCATGCTTCATTCTTCATTCTTTTAATTGTTCCCAGCTTCAGATTTCTTCGTCTTCTGCCTCCCAATTTCAGTCAAATAGAAGATGGCATGTACTTGAACACCTTGAGAGAGATGAAAACTCCTTGACCATCTCAATTTTCTTGTAAATAGATGAGATAGTTGCCTTCTTTAAACAGTTTGCGTTTCTTAAGATATATGCCACCATTTCTTTTTGTGCATCTGTTTCTTCATAGTGATCAACCCAAAGAGTTTGAAGACTCGATAACACGCATTCAGGAACTGAGCTCGGTTCGATCCAGCTCGGGCGCGGGTCTTCATCCCAAAGTTCATGACGCTGTTCCATGCTTAGCGCTAGTAAATTAGGAGAAGCTCTTAGCATACACATGAGTAGGTCCAACCACTCTGAGTCACATGTGCATATCTTTAAATGAACAAGACTGTGGAAGACACTACCAAAAGGATACACATACTCTGACTCTATTAAACATATATCGAGACGCTTGACTGAAGTAATAGAACCAAGAATCTTGGCAGGGACAGGATAACAAACTTCCAAACTTGCCGTTACAATCTTAGGCATATCATTCTCAATGATACAAAACTCACCGCTACAATCATGAATGTCCAAACACTCCAAAGAAGGAGCATCTATCACAAACCCACCATCTTCATCTTCATCAGAATCACCACTTCTCAATGATAAACTCTTTAGAGAAGGCACTCTCACGGTGAAAACGGTAACATTGTCATCTAGAAATTGTTCCACATGCAAGTCTTCAAGAACATGACAGCTTGACAGAAACGTCCTGACAAATTCATCACCAGGGTACTTGACGGATAAAAGGCTCAAACTTTTTAAAGACGGTAAAGAAAACGAGCAAGGAACGTCAAGAAGAGTAACGTTGCTTAGTTTCAACGTCACAAGCATCCTGCAGCATGTATACAAGCTCCTAGGAAGTGTGACTGGAGATGAAGATGAAGAATCAATCTCGATAATCAGCTCACGCACCGAGCGTTTGACTACAGTTGTAGTCCATACTCCGATATCTACATCACCACAGCTATCACTGAGTTTGAAATGCACAGTTTGTAGAAGTGGAGCCTCGTGCAAGAGCAAAGACCTGTATACAAAGCGCGAAAAACTTGCATACTTCTGATCATAAGCATTGTCGTAGTATATGAGTTTTGGTACAAGCATCCAAAGAAATTTCCATCGTTTTGACAAAACCATTGTGGCGACAACATCTTTAGCACTAGGCAGTGAAGACAATATTCTCAAGAGGAGATCTTCAGGCAGCTCACTTATCCAATCCATACGAGCAGCTCACGGATGGGTCCGTCTCCCACAACTTCACTATTAATCAGAAGGTTAACCTGTATATTACTATTTGTGTTTTAGGTTTTAGGAATCAATCACGAAGAGGTTTTGCTTTCTCTCTCTCTCTCTCAACTTCTCTCGGCTCTTATATTCTTGGATTTGTCGTCTTCTTCTTTATAGCTAAGCCCTAAAAGCTCTGTTTTTCACTTTTCTTTAGAGTATATATATCAAGAAACAAAACCGAACCGATTTAGAAAAATTGATTCGTGATATATTTTTTATTTTTTTTACAATATTGGGCTTGGTCTGATTTTCACCCATTTGATGTCTTGCAAAAAATGACAGGCCCATCTGAAGCAAGCAAGGCCCACACTTTGGAAATGGAAAATCTCGGCTTCGGTTCGGTTATTTCGGTAAATGCTCCGGTCTGGTTTTTTCGTAGGAGAATTTCAAACCGGTTTAGGCCTTAGTTCTCAAAGTTTGCCAGCTTGCACAAATCTCTCTGAGCAACAACGACAACAATGGTGAATTTCTCGTCTGCAACAAATCGAGAATCTCTGATTGCACAAAGCATCTGTGGAGCTGTGTTGAAAGGAAACTGGAAAAATATTATGAAACGCAAAATCGATTCGGGACTATTGAAATCAGCGATCACCACTCAGGTAATCTCCGAGCTCTCTCTGTTTTCTGGTTATGGCGGAGCTTCTCTCTCATGGAGTTTCTTCACCTGGACTGATTCGTTTCCGAGCTGTAAACATAACTTGCAATCATCGTGGAAAATGGTTTTGATTCTCACAAAGCACAAGCATTTCAAAACCGCACACCACCTGCTCGACAAATTGTCTCGGAGAGAGCTTATGTCATCTCCTCTGGTTTTGAGATCTTTGGTTGATTGTGTTTCAGAAGACCCGGAAGTTCTCTCTCACGTTTTAAGCTGGTTGATGATATTCTACGCGAAATCGGGAATGATCAACGATTCGATCGAGGTTTTCGAGCAGATTAGGAGTTGTGGATTGAAGCCGCATTTGCAAGCTTGCACTGTGATCCTGAATAGTCTGGTGAAAGAGAGATTGACTGATACAGTTTGGAAGATGTTCAAGAAGATGGTTAAGTTAAGTGTTGTGGCTAACATTCATTTGTATAACGTACTGGTTCACGCTTGTTCGAAATCCGGCGATCCCGAGAAAGCAGAGAGACTGTTGAGCGAGATGGAAGAGAGAGGCGTGTTTCCCGATCTTTTCACGTACAACACGTTGATCTCCGTGTACTGCAAGAAAGGTATGCATTACGAGGCGTTATCGGTGCAAGATCGGATGGAGAGAAGCGGTGTTGCTCCTGATATCGTCACGTATAACTCGCTGATACACGGGTTTTGTAGAGAAGGTAGGATGAGAGAAGCGACGAGGATGTTTCGGGAGATCAAAGGCGTTTCGAAGGCGAACGGTGTTACTTATACTACTTTGATTGATGGGTATTGTAGAATGAATGATGTAGACGAAGCTTTGAGGCTACGAGAGGTCATGGAGTCGAGAGGTTTGACTCCTGGAGTTGTGACTTATAACTCGATTCTGCGTAAGCTTTGTGAAGATGGGAGGATAAGAGAAGCTAACCGGCTTTTGAACGAGATGAGTGGGAAAAAGATTGAGCCTGATAATATCACTTGCAACACATTGATCAATGCGTATTGTAAAGTCGGAGATATGGTGTCTGCGGTGAAAGTTAAGAAGAAGATGATTGATTCAGGGCTGAGAATGGATATGTATTCGTACAAGGCGTTGATTCACGGGTTTTGTAAAGTTCTTGAATTGGAGAATGCGAAGGAGGAGCTGTTCTTGATGCTAGAGAAAGGCTTATCTCCAGGATATTCGACTTATTCGTGGCTTGTGGATGGATTCTATAGCCAGCACAAGCAATACGAAATCGCGAAACTTGCAGAGGAGTTTGAGAGAAGAGGTCTTTGTCCTGATGTTGCTCTATACAGAGGATTGATTAGAAGGGTTTGTAAGTTAGGACATGTAGATTACGCGAAAGTGTTGTGTGATTCGATGGAGAAGAAGGGTTTGATGGGAGATAGTGTTATATACACGAGCTTGGCGTATGCGTATTGGAGAACAGGGAAGGTCGTTGACGCTTCTGCTCTGTTCGATGTAATGTATAATCGACGATTGATGGTAAATTTGAAACTGTATAAATCGATCAGTGGCTCTTATGCTGGTGATAACGAAGTGTTGAGATTCTTTTGGAGTCATCTAGGTGATAGATGTCTTATATCGAAGAGTATTTTACGGGACATGAACAGAAGTGAGGTCTTGTGAAATGTGAGTGTTCTCGTATAAATAAGCTCTGTGTATTGATCATGAACAATGTTGAAAACACTCAGGTTTGAGTTTTCGGGTTTCTTGAATCAAATATTTTCTCATATCTTCTTGAATTAAAAAAATCAGCATTGGAATTTGGAAGTTGGAACCTGATTAGCTATAAAGAAGTTTGACTTTTCCATTTATTAAATAGGAATGATCTTCTAAGTACATAAATGATTTCAAAGTTCGAAGAGACAGATTACAAAAGAAACACTGAATCTCTTAATTTGACTATGCGATATATAAGGACGTGGTGTACAATGGCAAAACAATGCAGATGATGAAAATGATGGTTCAAGAATCTGAAATATCAAGACAATATAGCAATAAGGAAAAATTACTTCTGGTCAGAGAAGGAGACTTTTCATTTTCTTTGTCTATAGCCAAAGCCTTTGGTTCTGCCACCAACATCACTGCGACATCTCTTGATACTAGAGGTAATACTAAACCGAAAACCATTCTTCATGTCATATATTTTGTTATTAGTTATCATCTGTTATAACTAATCATCACAACAAAGAAAGCTCAACAATAGCTTATCAAGTTTGTTGATTACAATTGTTATATATGTATTATTTTTGAATGTAACAGATGAGCTAGGAAGTAAGTACAACAATGGAAAAGCAAATATTAAAGAGCTGGAGAGACTTGGGTGCACTGTGATCAAAGGTGTTAACGTACACTCTATGACGTTAGACGATCGCTTAGCTCGATACAACAGAATCGTCTTTAATTTTCCTCATGCAGGGTGAGGTTTTAGTCAATAGAATAGTAACTTATTCACATGACTAGGAGTGGACAAAAAAATCAGGGATCTGATTTTATGACATTTAATTTGATTTGCACCACTCCGATCCTAATCGCAATAGATTTTAATTAAAGATAATTAATATTTTTACATTTGTGTGTGCAATTTACAGGAAACACAAAGAATTGGTGAGAGGGTTTATGAAGAGTGCGAGAGAGATGGTGAAAGAAGAAGGTGGAGAAATTCATGTCACACATAAGACAATATACCCATTCAACAAGTGGGATATAAAGACTCTAGCTGAAGAAAATGGTTTGCGTCTAATCAATCAAATGCAATTTAACAAATGGGCATTTCCGGGTTACTCCAACAAGAGAGGAAGTGGAAGTAACGTTGAATCTAGCTTTGCTATCGGATCAATTGTTAGATTCATGTTTAAGAACTAGATCTTTGGTTTTCTTGGGGGTAAACAAATCGCTCTTTGATTTTATTATTCCTAAAGTACGATAAAAAAAGATATTAGTCGTATTAAAAACAGTTAAATCTACATTAATGAGATTTAATGTTTTATGCTTTAATATTTGAGAAATTTTAGGAAATACTCTAACATTAATTTCCACATCGTGTCTTGAAATTAAATTTATTTTCTTCTCATCCCTAACATTAATTAATTTAGCCTACTTATGTTCCCCTACAACAGTAGTGGAAACTAGGTTAAGAAAAATTGATTCTGAACTTGTTATCCTAAATTTATGCCCTCCCTTTTAAATTATAAAGCTAAACCAATCAAATTAAGTAACGAATGCTAAAGATGAGATCATTTCATTAGAACGAGTCAGTTAATCTAAAAGTATCCAACAAACGAGTCAAACCCCCATATAACTCTGATCTGAACTAATTACGGATTAATCACAAATTAGTCTAATCTCCACTTGATCAGGAACAACCAATGAACTAAACACACCGTCCATGCATCTTCCAACGATTTACAGACACGTGGGAAACACACCCAAAACTTAGGAGGGCATGAGAGCTATATAAATTGTGGAACCTTTGAATGAAACTCTTAACTCAATTTAATATCATAATCAAGATTTGCTTTAAAAACTTATCTTTCTAATTTTTCAGCTATTCAAAAATGTCGAGCAACCAGAACATCAGCTTCCAAGCCGGCCAAGCCAAAGGCCAAACCCAGGTACTACTCCTTATTAATGTTGGACATGTTAATACTAATGACGAAAAATGCTGATCCTGATTATCACATTATACTTAATATATGTTGTTAGTAATTACTAACATTTACACTTAGTTTCGAACAAAATTTAACAAAAGTCAGTTGCTAATTGTATAGTTTAATTTAATTTGATGGTGTTTAGGAGAAGGCTAGCACTATGATGGACAAAGCTAGCAATGCTGCCCAATCTGCCAAGGAGTCTCTCCAAGAGGTTCGTAAAATCCACCCAATTTTCATAATTCGATAAAAAATCCCACCTAAATTAGTTATTAAGATAAGATTTCTTATAATTACTTGGAGTAAATTTGATTAAATTGTTTCACTTGTAAACACACGTATCGTATAGACGGGCCAGCAGATTAAGGAGAAGGCACAAGGAGCTACCGAATCAGTGAAGAATGCGACCGGCCTTAACAAATGAACCACACTATCATATGAATAATGATGCTGTTTTCATCGAATAAGACATTATTTCAATTTTTTATTATTATTTTATTTATTGTTTCTGTTTGATATCTCATGATTATGTATTCATTGAGATCCTTCTTCGTTTTTAGACTTCCATAATAATAATAACATTTTTGGATTAACATATTTCGTGGTCTGCTTTCAAATTGTTCAAATTCAATGTTGAGTAAAAAACTATTTCGAGTTCAACAAATTATCCTATGAAACTGGGGGTCGAACGCCATTGGCAATATTGTATCTCGCAGTGCCATATGTAGTTTTTAATTAGGATGAAAAAAAAAACTATAACCGAGAGGGAAAATCAAAGCAAACTAATTACGCATAAATGGTGAAACAGAAACAAGTTTATATAACCAGTTGGTTTTATTAATTGATGAAAAGCTGAAACCAAATCCAAACTAAAACAAGTGTACCGGTATAATGTATGCTGTAGTGTGTACACAACAAATATATAAATATAGAGCCCTCGTTGTTTCGATTATAAAAACTAAAATCTATGATTAATTAGAAAAGTAGTTCCCTTTATACGAATTAAAGTTGGTAGGAAAAGAGAGAAAGAACTTTAATTAACAAGAAAATGAGAGAGAGAGAGAGAATCTGTTATCTGTTAAATGTTCAAGGAAGAATAAATCTTTTATGGACAAAAACTCAGAAGGAAACTTAGCATCTAGTTAAATTCTGTAGATAATAAATAACCTCTGCAAACTCTAGAAGAAAAAGTAAACCGTGGAAGAGGGAAGATTAGATTTCAATATCAACGAGGCAATGATGAGTATGATTAGTGATTCAGTGGTCCCGGTTCGCCCAAGTTTAGAGAACTTGAACTCTCCGGTTCTCTCTAAGATTTGTGCATGGGTGGTAATGTTAGGGCTCCTTGCGGTTTCATTGATCGCCATGGCATATGCTTGCTATTACAAGCAAAACGTTTCGACTCCAAGTACTGGAGCGCAAAGAAGGAAGGAAGTGTTGAAGCCACTAGACATGGAACCAAAGATTGTTGTCATAATGGCCGGTAATGAAAACCCTACCTTCTTTGCTAAGCCAAGCAAAATCCATGCATGACTTGTACAAGATTGCTACATTAGTGTTTTGGTTTTGTTTCTTTATGCTTCTTAAATGGGTACGATCGAGGCCTGCGATGTGAAACCATATTATCTACTGTTATTAATATTTAGTCGATTTGGTTATATTTGATCTTTGCTATGTAGTCTATAGTAAAATTTGTTAATTTTTTCCTAGTTTAATTTATCAAGTACTGGGTAATATTTTGTCTATAAACTACTCTACCATAAAAAGAAAGAAAAATATGATGTGAAATCGTTTATGAGGTTGTTTGTCATATTATTACTTATTTCCAGGCGTGTGATAAAACTATGGCTTCATTATATTTCCAAACCAAATCTGTTAAACTTTTGGCTAGTTTAGGAATACTTAAAAGAGATCCCTACTTCAAAATTAGTTGTAACTTGTAAGATATATTTTTTATTAAATAAAAATTTAATTGAATATAATACCATCAATGCTTTGCTTCGACGAGTAGCTAACTAGCTATACTATACTATATGAACGTGTTTATAAATATAGACAAAGAATATACTTTGGATGAAGTCTACGAAGCTTTTTGGTACTATTAATCTACGTACAGACTACAATAGTCTATTCTCTTTTCGATGGAAATACTCTGCGACTTGAGTTAGCAAATAAATTTGCTTTTTACAAGGACATCTTCCAGTCAGATATTTAGGTTTGCCTCTTGTTCCTCACAAAATCCGACATCAGTCTTATTCACTCCAGCTTACATAGTGAAGGGTGTGGCCTTTACTGGTTTAAAGACGTAACTGTGTTTTGGACAAAGCCACTTGGCATTTAACTGACAGTTTTATCAGTCGTTTTTCTTTTTCTTGTGTGTGTTTTTTTTTTTTTATAAATATAATTTAACTCTGCTTTGTGTACGTGGAAACATAAAAGTTAATCTTGATTTGCCAAAAAAATAACAAAAACTTTGATTCTATTTGTATACATAATTATAAATTAAATTTTCGAAAAATAGAGCCCACGTTATTCTCTAGGGTTTCACAAAACTGAGGCGATGAAATCAATGAAGAGAGGGCGCAAAGGAAAGAGCCTCGAGAACTCACTATGGCCAACAGAAATTCGTCATGGTGGAATCCCCACCGGAGATATCAATATACCTCTCGATCTAACGGTGGAGATACTAAAGAAACTCCCGACGAAATCTCTAATGAGGTTCCGGTGCGTCTCGAAGCTATGATCATCAATTATCAGCAGCCGTAAAGACTTCATAGACTCAATCGTGACTCGCTCTTTGACTCAGACTCCGTGTGATGCCCATATCTTCGACAGCAATTTAGGCTACAGAAATGTTTTAATAGTCTTGTCATCTACTAACGCTCGAAACACTCACAAAGAACCAATATCAATATCAATCCCTAGAACAGCAAAGAAACACGTCCGCGGTTTGTTTCTTTGTTGGTCATACATGAGTTTTGAGGTAGCTATATATAACCCTACCACAAGGCAGTCCTTTAACTTACCAAAGATTAAACATTCATGCATAGGCAATTACGTCTTTGTATATGACCCTCTCGAGAACCAATACAAAGTATTGTTCCTACCAGACAACGGTGCGGAGAAGGCTTCTCAAGTTTTCACATTAGGAGACCCCATGTAAAAGAAGTGGAGGAACATCCAAGGCATTGAATCTCAGTTTCCAATCCGATGTGAATCTCGTGAAATTTGCATCAACGGGGTTATCTATTTTATAGCAACGAATACAGACACTACTTTTGAGTATAGTAAATTGATAAGTTTTGATATTAGGTCCGAGAAATTTCATCATATTGACGCTCCAAAAACACTGATAGACTGGGTTGGTTTCCGATAAACTACCAAGAAAAGTTAGGACTCATGTGTTGCACGGACGGCGTGGAAATTTGGGTTATGGAGAATGCTGAGAAGAAGACTCAAAGATGGTCCAAGATTTTTTTTTTATGAGATGGCAGGTTTTGAAAATCTGTTTTCTCGGGTCTACAGTGCAGTTCTTTGGTTTTTATATAGAGTTATTTGGTGACTCATTAATGAAAACAGAGCAAGAATACTTCATAGAATTTATCTTTGAACAGTACCATAACCAAGTTGTTAAGAGATTGAGCAAAACGTTAAATTCTATCATAGAATTCTATGAATTAATTCCAAACGTTTTCTCTTAACATAGAATTTAACCTTGGAATTAATTCATAGAAAACGTTTGGAATAAATTGATAGAATTTATCTTTGAACCTTGGTCTACAGTGCAGTTCTTCCGTTTTCTTGAATTAATTCCAAGGTTCAAAGATAAATTCCAAGTTATTCCGAGGAAATGATAGGATTTTTCAACTTGCCCATGTATTTTCCTCAATTTAGTGAATTAAAGGAAGAGATTGAGGAAAACGGAACGGAAGCTTTACGATTGAGATGATGGAGAGTGTAAGCCATTCATTGGAGACTATGCATTTAACCAACGACTTCATCGCTTCCATGTATCGAGCTATTCTCTCTACAGTTGTGGAATAGCATTTTGGAGATGGTGTGGTCGATGAGCTCTTCGATCAACTTGCTAAGAAACTCTCTAAGCACCCGATTGATATTGAAAAGTGTAAGAAACAGATGGTCTATTATATAGTGCTTAAACGAAAATGAATATTGAGATTATTCATAAATCACTATGTTTTCTTCAATTTTCTTTGTGATATTTCAATATAGGATTTTTTTTTTTTTCTTTTTTTTGGTTTTAATGTTAAGTTCAATATAAGATTTAGTTTAACCATTGTAACTTTTTATTTTTTTGGTTTTGATTTTTTTAAGAAATCATTATATTTATGTCCTTGTTTCCAGATAGTTATCAATTATATCATGAGACCTAATAAGATATCTATTACTAATAAAAGTTGACCCTATAGTGTCCACATAGGATTGAAAAAATTCAATATGACTGGTCCATATCATTAAATTTAATTAATTTTTCTTTTTATTGTTATTAGGAAATTTTCGTAATTGTAATGTATTGTTATTATTAATTAAAATAATTTCGAAAATAAAAATTATATTCCATAATAATAATAAAAAAAGAAATTTACATTCTACATTCTTTTGCCATATTTATCTATATTCTAAAAGTGAATTAAGAAATTTAACAAAATCATAATTTTTTAACGGTTAAATCTTTTTTTCTTCTACGCATTTCTATTAAAATTTTACATTTTTTGCTATATTTCAACAAGACCATATAAAAACATAGATATATATTGCAGGTTTGTTTTATGTTTTAGGAATCGAATGGATTAAATATCACTTCAAACAATTTAGAGATATTGTAATTGCTATCGTTGTTTATGATAGAGCAACATGATGATCAAAAAGATTGTGGTTTTGCAAATATCTAACAGTATATAACATACATGACAATATTGATAATCGTGAATAAGAGATAATATGATAATTAAAGGATTTTCTAACAATATATAACATATAATATAATTATTGATAATCATGAGTAAGAGTTATAATTCTCGGGTTACAAGCTAAATATGTCATCACAACTTATTATATGATTGAAGAAACTCAATATGATTGGTCCACATAAGTATTAAGATTTTAATTTAAATAAATTTCCTAATTAACATATAACTTATTAAAAATTACTTATTAACGGCATATTTACGTTTTTAATCTCAGTGGAAAATTAAAAATCTATTACGAGGTACAAGTTAATAGATTCACAGGCTGAATCATCTTTACAGCATTTTCACAAGCACTTCTTCTTTGCCCAATGAGAAGCAATTCCGAGCCACTTGATTTCTGTAAGTTTTTGAAATCCTAAGGTACTAAGATTTTAATTTAATAAAATTTCCTAATTAACATATAACTTATTTAAAATTACCTATTAATGACATATTTACATTTTTAATCTCAGTGAAAAATTAAAAATCTATTACGAGGCTCAAGTTAATAGATTCACAGGCCCAATCATCTTTACAGCATTTTCTTTAGGCCCTTCTTCTTTGCCCAATGAGAAGCAATTCTGAGCCACGTGATTCCTGTAAGTTTCCGAAATCCTAATTGCATTATGATTAGGATAATTACTCAATTTTCGATACAC
>OVBJ01002924.1:9760-28579 GCA_900406535.1 Noccaea bulbosa
ATTCATTGATCTTTTGCCATTTCGCAGGTCTCAAAGTCATTTGCTGAAGGAAAAAGCAGTCTGGAGAAGTACGTAAGCGCGGTGAAGGATCTTGTGGGTCTCAGGCTTCTGGTAGACGCTGTGGCGATTGGTAAAGAAAAAGAAGATCTCACCGTTGTTACTTCAGTACCGATGAAGACCAAACAATGGTTCGCTGTATCTTCAAAACCTTCTTCAGTCCCGGGCTTAGGTGCTTACACTTCACTCACATCTGTTGACATAATAAACCAGTTAACCGGGAATTCGCGTCTAAGCAAAGCCCGTTGCAATGATATCTTCTGGGAAGCTGTCTGGCCGCGTTTGCTAGCCAGAGGATGGCATTCAGAGCAGTCCAAGGACCGAGGCTATTTCACATCTAAGGATAACATTGTTTTCATTGTCCCTGGAGTGAAACGGTTTTCGAGAGGGGAGCTTGTGAAAGGAGATCATTACTTTGATTCCGTCAGTGACATTCTAACGAAAGTTGCTTCCGAGCCTGAGCTTCTTGAGTTTGAAACAGGAGGAGGAGAGATCAGAGAAGCTGCAGAGAACTCTTCTGATGAAGAAGACTCTTCTCCGTCTCATGGTCAAAGACACCGTTACCTCAGGTCTCCATGTTCTAACCGTGGGAATCTGCAAATGAAGTTCACTGTTGTGGACACTAGTTTGGCTGCAGGAGAAAAGTTGTGTGGTTTACGGAATCTGAGTGCAAAGAGTACTCGTTTGCCAGAGAAAAGTTCTTCTGAGCTGGAAGCATTTCTGAACAGTCAGAATGTAGAAAAGTCTCAGATGATACCTGTGGATGCCAAGAAGCAAGTGGATGATTCAATGCGATTCACGATTGTTGATACAAGTCTAGACCACCGTGAAAAGTTATCTGGTTTTAGGAGATGGAGACATTTACCAGGTGATGCTGATTCTGGTATGAATGAGGAGGAGGAGGCTTTTGAAAAGGTCAAAGATACATCAAAGAGGCTGATTAGGAATAGGTCTAACCGACGAGCCGAAAGTAAATATCATTCAGTGAATGCTGCTCCGTCGTTGAAACGCAGACGGCTCACTGCTTGCATTAAGGAGGAGAAAAGCTGTTCAAGAGAAACTCCAGCGTTGGAACATTTACCGGTTGATGATGACACAGAGAGGAAGGTTTGTCTTGAATCAGGCCAGTTAAGTGCCCGTGCTGTCCAACACCAAAATAGCACTCATGAAGAGATGAATGAGGACAAAGAGAGATGTGAAACCGTGTTATCGGTTGATTTTATGCACTTAAAGTCTGATCAGTCAAAAACGACTGGAACTGGGCCCTCTTCTTCACTTGCTGAGATTCAAGAAACGTCAGAGATTGAACCAAATGGGTTAAATTCCATCTCCGGTGTAAACAAAAGCTGTTCTCCAGAGGAGATAAGAACAGCTCATGAACAAGAAGCAAACGGCATCTCTTCAGTGTCAGACTCAGACAAAAAACGAGCTTCCAGTGATCTGAAACAAGAGCAAGCAGTTGAGCTCCCTACCATTCCAGGCTCAAACATTAATAGTTCTGCTTCCAATGCTCTGGGAACTACTCAAGAACGTGTTTCATCAGAACAACAACAGCAAGACCAACAGAATAACACAGATGGTCCTAGAAGACAGAGCACAAGAAAGCGACCGTTGACCACCAGGGCTCTGGAAGCTCTTGAATCAGGCTTTCTTACAACCAAGAGGATGAAAAGCACGGTTGAACCGAGGAAACGTGAAAGTTCTACAAAGAAAAAGCGGTCAGCTAAAGCGTGTAGTAGAACACAAGTTTTGTCAGACAAGAGGAGTGCAGATTTAAAGCACAAGGTAGAAGATGGAAGCATGTTTGCAAAGAAAGCAACAGCAATTAAGCCCTTGGATCAAATAGAGGATTCAAAACCGAGCTTTCTTCTTAATGAAGCAACAACTGAGAATAAGGCTCTGGATCCAGTACAGGAGTCAAAGCCGGTGGTAACTGAATACCCTAAACTTCCACCTATTGTTTTGAAGCTATCACTTAAGCGTAGGTGAGGAGCTTCAAAGACTAAAATCTGAATTTTTTTTGGCCTTGACTGCAAGAGGATTGGCCTTGCTAAAGAATAAATGTGTACAGAAGTGATATTTTTAGACAATAGAGTTTTCTTCCATAGTCTTCTTCTTTGTTATGCTTATTTTGTTGGTCAGATGTGACAACGCTACACATAAATATCCAAGGCTGCTTTCTTCTATTCAGATTTTTTAATACCTTGGTTTTTTCCATCTTCCTTTACTGAAAGCTGAAGTCTGCTATTTGAATAACTTTCTTCAGATGTTAAAACCCCAAATTGGCAAATTCCAAATCTCTTCTCAACTCATTGGTTATATTTTTGTCCAATTCTTGTATTCGTTCCAGTACCTTGTCTAATAAGAAATGTTTCTTTGAAGTGACTTTTCATATGGTCTATATCCAGAGAATTGAAGTGGAACGATTAATGGTCATGATGAATATATGATCTATAAAGCATATACACATACATACATACGTACAAAGCCTGAATAATAGTGTGAGTAGAGTAACCATAGTCACAACAATGTTTTTATACTACTATACAAATCTTGACTGATCAAGTGCAGCTAATTTGCTGCGGCCGCTTGATCAACTTGTCCAGGTTGTGAGAGACTGCTTTGGTTAAGTTGGGGTCCTCAAAACCAAGCTCTGCTCCAAATCTTTTGCAGTCATAACAACAGCACCAAGAAAAAATTATCATCATTGTCGGTTCAAATTCAGTTCACATTCCTTGAACTATTTTTAGCTTAAATTCATTCGACTTACTTTGGATCCAAGACCAGTTTCTGAACCTCTTTGATGGCTGAGCTAGCTGCGTATAACGATATCTTTCCAATCTGATATATAAAACCCAAACCATTTTCAAGGATTATAGAGTCACTGAGATGGTTAATGATTTGTTCTAAGGGAAGGCCGGAATCAGAGTTTTGTTACCTCAAGAATCTGAAGTTTTGCCTCATGGTCGTTTGGTAAACACCTGATTTCTTCAGCTAGTCTTGCTGACTCTCCAACGCTTTCAGGGCACAAGAAGTCGAGCGCCACCTGAACATTCGACTGAGAATTGTATACATGGGAGCACAATTTTAGTTTCTTAGTCAAACGCAAGGGAAAAGAAAGTCGGTGGATCTTAGGTCCCATACAAAGATACATTACCTGAAGATTCCTGATTTGGAACGGACATCCAGCCGGAATGAAGATAGCCTCACCACGACATTGCTCAAACGTCCATGGCTCAACTCCTTAAAACAATAACAAGAATATTTCCTCAGGTTTCCATGCAATAAGCGTTTGGAAACAGAACAGGGAACAGAATGTTTCTCCTTACCAAACTCGTCTTTAAGTTGTCTCTTGTGGTGTTCATTTAAGAAAACTCCTTCATACAAGGGGCGTGACACAAAATTGTCGGGCTTCTGGAATGTTCTCTGCAGATACTCAGCCAGCTTTGGGACGTCCTGGCGTCGAAAGACATCCCACCGGGCTCCTCCTGCACATGAAGACGTGCAAGAAGATTCCATGTTGCGACCAAGATCCGTTGTGTCCTCTTGATTTACAGTCAACATCATCTCATCAGATTCATTCTTCTCCATATTGACTTCACCAAGTGATAGATCATGTAACTCTCCGTCTCTTAACTTCTCCTCAGGGCTAAGAAGCGGCGCATTTTCGACCATCTTCTCATCGGCTTCTCCTGGACCTGGATTCGTCTCTCTCGCACTTTCGAATTTTGTTCCTTCAGACGTGTGCACCAAGAGGTATACCTGATCAAAACAGTTCCACAACTCAAATCATTTCGACTTATTAACATGCATCATGCATAAATCCAAGAGCTGAGTAACGTACCATGTCGCGCATGCTGTAGTGAATATTATTCAATGTATCACCCGGAACAGGTTCTTGGCAAGTCCCACAAGACACATAAATCTTTGGACCTTCATCATTTTGGAGCGAGTAATGAGGCAACTTGGCTGCAACGTTCAAAAGGCCTACCCGTGGATGTATGTACTCTAGAAACGGAAATCTTGTGATAAACTCAGGTCTTTGGTGGAAAAGGAACTCCTCAGAAGCACTCGGGCTCGGCCAGTCCTTTAACTTCCAGGATAGAGGGAGACCTGTCTCTTGGTTTCTTCCATCTCTATATGCTTTTGTGAACTCTCCAAGTGTTACATCAACCTGTAACCAAGTTCAAAACACTAATCAATCTGTGACTCCGCGGGTAACAATATGAAGACACGTAGAATAAAAGAAGCTTACCTCTGAACCATCCAAACAATTTATGGCCTTCAAGAATGGATCATGTTCTTTCAGTTTCTCATCTGAAACCTCATCTATATCCCTCCAAATAGTTTCAGGATCCCATCTAGAGAAAGATGACTCGTCATCAAGTACATTTTTCACAACAACAAGCCGACCCTCTCTCCATTGTTTCTCAAAATAAGCTACTCCATCAGATTTAACCGTTTCAAGCGACGGGCTGTACACGAAGTTGTCACTGCTCTCCTCTCTCTCAGCAAACTTACTGAATCTTGCATCACACAGCTCAGGGTTCTGAAGATCAGATATCTTACATCCATCAACCATCTCCTCTGCATTTTTCACAAGCTTTGCAACCCAATTCATCTTGAAAATGCGAGCGAGATTCAAAGACCGCGAACCGCAGCCTCCATACTCCTTCGGAGGGCAAGGGATGCTCCCATCACCGTTAGCTTCCCACTCAGGAAACTTATATGAAAAGTTCAGTTTCTGTTTAGGAACTCCTCCTGCTCTGTCTCTTATGACTCCGTTGGTCTCACTAATCTCAACCGAAGACTCTGCCCGTAGATCTTGACAACATCTCAGGCACAGGTCATATGAGCAGTTTGAACAATGACGGTAGTAGTCAACAACTGGTATCCGGCACACATTGCTTCATCAAACAAAACTTCAGTAAGAACATGTACAAGTTGTTTCAAACAGAAAAGTTTCGTCAAGTAAGAAAGAAGGGCATGTAACAGAGAGAGATACCAGCACATTTGCTCATCTGCTTTCAATCTTGCCCTGACAAGATCAATCTCAGCTCCTGCAGCATAAAACAAACTAGTGTTAACTTCCAAAAAATCTTAGTAGCGTATATAGTTCATCAATCGTCACTGTAAATAAACAAACTCGTCTCACCACGAAGCCTCTTCTCTAGCTCTACTTCGGTACATTGATCAAGATGGATCTGCTTTATCACTGGAAGGACAGCTGATAATAGACGGTAGAGATACTGCAACTTGTCCAAAACCGGTATTTCCCGGATCCGTACCTGCAAATTTTTGCCATCTCATGTTCAGAAATTTAAACCTCACAATAGGTAGCAATGGTTTGAATCTCTCTGGATATAAAAAGTTCACACCTTTATCGTATTATCGGAACGCAGGCAAAGTTTGCAATTACACAAACCACGACACGCAGGGCAAACTTTCTCGGCTTCTTCAAGTGATATCTCCGAGTACCTTCAAATGCATGAGACAATCATTCAGTACTGCCAGAGGTTTATAGAATTCTGATAAAAAAAAAAAAAACAGAGAAAAAGAAAGAAAAGAAAGCTCACTGTGTGGATATACACGTGTCACAGAAGGCTCTTTCATTGCATTTGAGGCAAGAAATGATTCTATCTCCATCTTTTCTCTGGCATTGATGACAAATTTGCCCCAAAGACTCTTCAGAGACATCTGTGCTTGCTGCTGAGTATTCCTACAACACCATACAAGCACTTAGTTTAAGCTTATAGGAGTACAGATTCTCTGTCTAGCCAATGAGAAAAACTACAAATGAAGGTACCATAGGGCTCATGCTTTGGTGTGATGATCTGTTGCGTGAAGTGTCCATTAAAGCAGCAGAGGGTGGTGTCCTGTAAGATCTGTAGCTCTCTTCGAACATTCCAACATCTCCAGACAAGTCATCGTTCAAATCCACAGCAACAACAGCACGCGAAGAGTAATTCCTCATCTCGTGCGTGTATCGAACCAGGCTTTTATCATGTCTCTTCTCTCTAATACTATCCTTCTTGGAAGCAGAGGCAAGACCGTTGCCATAATGCTGCTCAATGCTGGTCGCAGGTATCTCGAAATCGTCGATCTTGCCTTCGGAATATGTATCTGCTTCGCCTAACAACGATGATCTCCGTTTCACTTTCTTCTGGTTTGCCCGGTAAGCAGAGTTAGCCGCACGTTTCTTGGCCTGGATGTAGTGCTTCTCACACACGGTCTTATCCGGCATGGACATTGCAGTGCATCTCCACTGTTTACCGTCGGATCTCTTGCACCGTAAATCGTCGGGAATCCCCTCACCGTTGCCGTTGCCGTTGGCGGAGACAGATCGAGTTTGCTCATTAGCGCTCATTCTTAAGGTCACTGAATCACAAGTTTCATCAAGCTTGACCTGCATTGTTTTAGTAAGCCAAAACACCAAACTATAATCAGAAATAAAGGGAAAACAGAAGAACAAGATTGGTAGCATTCAAAGTCTAACTCGAATTTAAGCGAGACGGTCAAGAAAATTACAATCCCTAAATCCAATTTTCTAGGGAAGAAAAAACCGTTAAAACCACGTCAAATCAACCAACACATTCGATCACCCAGGGACTAAATTGCAACAATAAGCTAAGGAGCATGGAGAGCTGCGCAAATAATCAGGAAAACTCCATCAACGCATATGATCAGTGAACAGAAAATTCATCAACCAAGGGGTCTGCAATTACATATCCGTATATCGGTATATGTATAGAATAAGAGTGCGTACGGATTGAAAACAGAAGGAGAAAGCTCGGAAAACGCTACAACTCGAAATCGAACGAATAATTGAAATCTTTTTTGAAGAAGAATCTGCAAGATCGAAAATTGGAAAGCCGAATGCTTGAAGATGTATACAAGTCTATTTCTCTGTGTATGGGTTTACAGTGAGAGAAGGAAGCGGCAAACCTGAAATTAGGGTTTTGCTCGAGAGAAATTGCAGAGATGGGGAGAGAGAGCAATCATGTTCAGGATACTTGTTGTGCCTGCGTTTTTTCTTTTCTTTTTTTTTCNTTTTTTTTTTTTTAATTTTTTTTTTTTTTTTTTTTCTCTTTTTCTTTTGTGTTTGGGTTTTCCTTTTCGCCACTGTAATCAAGAAGCGAACTCTTCCCATTCGGACAGAACATGAGTTCACTTGTTTTTTCTTCTTCCTTAAATTTTTTCTTTTCAGGTGTTTGTTTATTCAAAGTGGGATCCCCATGGTAAACAGTCATAAGATATTACAAATCCCAAATATGGATACAAACCTCGTAAAAATTACGGAAAATATGATTCAAAATATTTATGAATAAAAATTACGATGTCCTTTTACAGAAAAATCAATAATATGATTTACAAATTGATGTAAGTTNTTTTTTTTTTTTTTTTTTTTTTTTTTGTTAAAAGGATCTTCAATCATAAAAGGATCATAAAAATTTAGTTCAGATCAAAACATACAAACTACAAAATTAGATTTATTTGAATGGTCATATCTTCACTCTTTATATCAAGATGTTTCTAATAATTAAATTTTAATAAAAACGTGATTTTCAGTTACGTATCAGTTGACTTTCGTATGTTTTTCTGGAAGATGTTACAATTCAACTGGTATGTATGTAACCTATAGTATTTATATGAATTTATGCTTTTCGTTTTACAAAGATTTGTAATTTATATCGGAATCAAAACTCCAACAATATGGCTTATATATAAAAGCTGAAGGAGAATAAAGTTTCAAAGAATGTGGATGGGTGCGTCAGGACCACGCGAGGTGGTGCGGAGACGAGCATATCGTTGAAATTAAAAGATGAGCGCAATCAAGAAACCGAGAACCAATGATAATTATCAGTAAACCACTTTTTGATTATTCCACGCGCTGCACTTGACTTATTAAATAAAATACAAGGAATGATATGCTTTGAGATTGTTCTACTTTTCAATAGATTCCTTCGTTTTGTTTTTGTTTTTGTTATTTCCTTTCTTTAAACTTTATAAAATGAGTAAAAAGGTTAGTATCAAATTAACCTGTAATGCAAACTACTACATTTACAAGCAGCTCTAAACTTATAAAAGAACAACAAGACGTTTTCTTCCAGCAGTTAAATGCAAACTAATACAATTTTTGAGATTTTTTCTTAAAATATGTATCTACACATTCTATTTCTGGGCACGTCAAATTCAATTTCGCCTAACCCAACAAAAAAAATAAAAAGTCAATCGACATTTAGATGCAGAATACATCCATGATCCATGCATCTTTCCTTATCTACGCGTGTTGAGACTTGACAAAGATAGATAATGGTACCTTCTTCTTTTTTCACGGCTTCTTAAAACGGATATATTTGCCATTATCTTTTTACCACTAAATAAACGTCTAGAGTCGAATTTTATATATTACCAAACCACTGATTAACAGCAAGAACATAACTTATGGGATAAGAGAGAGAAAAAAAAACTAATTTTAGGAATAAGCGAATTAAGTAAGGAATAACCGCGTCCTTTATTTCCAAAAAATTCATGTGCGTGTCTATCCCGTGTTCGTTAAACCCATTTCCTCATGAAACCGACTCGAACATAAATGCATAAATATGCGTCCTTTACTCCTTACCCTTTCACTTTTCTTTTACTCATCAGAAAAACAAAAAATCTAATCTTCCCTTAGATCAAATTTAAGTTTTTTCATTCATCAACGATCCGAGTAACCATGGAGTGTAGGCCGTTGGATCTGACGATTATATCCGCGGAGGATCTAAAAGACATCCAGTTGATCGGTAAACAGGACTTGTACGCTGTCGTTTCCATCAACGGCGACGCACGGACGAAGCAGAAGACTAAGGTGGACAAAGATTGCGGTACCAAACCCAAATGGAATCATCAGATGAAGCTCACCGTCGACGACGCGGCGGCGCGTGATAATCGACTGTCCCTAGTTATCCAGATCGTGGCGGATCGCCCGATCGCCGGTGATAAACCCGTGGGAGAGGTTACTGTTCCGGTGAAGGAGCTTTTGGATCAGAACAAGACCGGCGACGAGGACAAAGCCGTCACCTACGCCGTGAGGCTGCCTAACGGGAAGGCGAAAGGATCTCTCAAATTCTCGTTCAAGTTTGGGGAGAAGTATACATATGGATCGTCGAGTGCTCCTCACGCGCCTGGCCCAACGGCCGTGGAGCACAAGACAATGGATCAGCCCGTAACCGCTTACCCGCCCGGACAAGGTGCTCCGTCTGCATACCCGCCTCCTGGCGCCGGTCCTTCCGGATACCCACAACCAGGACATGATGATAAACACGGTGGTGTTTACGGTTACCCTCAGGCTGGTGGTTATCCGCCTCCCGGTGCATACCCGCAACATGGTGGATATCCGCCTCCTCAACAAGGAGGATACCCGGGTTATCCGCCACAGGGTCCGGGCTACGGATACCCTGGATATCCGCCACAGGGTCCATACGGATACCCGCAACAGCAAGCTTATGGTAAACCGCAGAAACCGAAGAAGAGCGGAGGAGCCGGAATGGGGCTTGGACTTGGACTCGGAGCTGGGTTATTGGGTGGGTTGCTGGTTGGTGAAGCGATTGATGACATGGCAGATATGGGTGATATGGGTGGCGACTTTGATTTCTGATTTCCGTTTCTCTACTCTGTTTTATTTTTAACTGTTCAGTTTCTTAGGTAACTGCTCTTCATTTTACTTTTGGTGGATCATGTGAGAATGAGATTAAGTTCTGTCTTGTCGTCCTTCTGTGTTTAGTTTCTGGCTTTCTCCTAATGAAATAAGGACATGTATTGAAGAGCATCATTATGCTATATTGTAAGACTGCTTTGCAATATTAAAAGAAGATTGACAAGGATCTGCTACTATAAAAGAGGATAAAATTGAAATTTGTTGCGACAGACAAAGTTTCTCAAGATAATTTGTCTGAGAATAATGTGCATCACACATTGATATTAGATTCACTTAACACTAGTAAAGAATTGGGCATTTCAGAACAAGTGTAAAACGAAAAACTCTCTCAGTTCCCAATGTTAACACAAATTTTCTTCAATTCCGCTTAAAAAAGAGAACAAGAACTTCGTTCAAAAACAATAATAATAAAGAGAACAAGAACAAGAACAAAAACATAATGAAAAAAAAAAAAAAAAAATCAACATCTGCAAATCTCTAAGCCTAGAAACACCCCCCTCTAAACCGGTCAAGGACGGACTCAAACATCCTTCAACCACATGACTCTATAGCTCATCATGATCATCTTCATCATCCTCCTCACTCTCTCCCCCGGTTTTCTCATAAACCGACTTAATAACCGGGTTACAAACCAACTCCACCTCCTTCAATTTCTCCTCGTAATCATCCTTCTCTGCATTCGCATTCTCCTCTAACCACTCCAACGCCTCCTTCAAAACCTCTTCCATCTTCTCTCTGTCCTCCTCACTTATCTTCTCCGCAAGCTTCTCCTTATCGGCCAATGTACTCTTCATGTTGTACACATACGTTTCAAGCTTGTTCCTCGCATCAATCTTCTCCTTCACAATCCTATCTTCCTCAGCAAACTTCTCTGCTTCTCTAATCATTTCATCGATCTCTTCTTGTGTCAAACGACCTTTCTCGTTCGTTATCGTAATCGACTGTGACGTCTTTGCAACTTTGTCTTCCGCCTTCACCTGTAGAATCCCATTTGCATCCACTTCGAAAGTCACCTCAATCTGTGGCACTCCCCTGAAATGTTGTTTGGTTTCTTGCATCGTAAGTAAACCAAGAACCGAACTAAAACCAGAACTGTATAAACTATCTAGCCAAAATGGAAATATGGAATCAGATCTTACCTCGGTGCAGGTAGAATTCCCGTAAGATCGAACTTTCCAAGCTCACGGTTATCTTTAGTCAAGCTTCTCTCGCCTTCATAGACATTGATGGTCACAGTTGTTTGCTGATCCTGGTAAGTCGTGAACACCTGAGACTTCTTCGTCGGGATCGCCGTGTTCCTCGGAATAACCTTTGTCATCACTCCTCCCACCGTCTCGATACCCAGGCTCAATGGCGCAACATCAAGGAGCAGAATATCTGTTTTCAACAAAGTTAGGTTTTTCGTTAAACATCGATACAGTTTATAAGCTACACTTTTGTCACAACAAGACTTAAAAAGATCGCTTACCTTGGGTTTCTTCTCCACCTTCACCACTTAATATCCCACCTTGGACCGCGGCGCCGTAAGCAACGGCCTCATCAGGGTTAGTCCCTTTGTTTAGTTCCTTGCCATCGAAGAAATCCTTCAACAGCTGTTGAACTTTTGGGATACGAGTGCTTCCTCCAACAAGAACAATCTCGTCGATGTCAGATTTCTTCAACCCCGCATCTTTAAGTGCCTTCTTCACTGGCTCCATCGTCCTCTTGAACAAATCCATGTTGAGTTCCTCGAATCTCGCTTTCGTCAAAGGCTCAGAGAAATCAACTCCATCGAAGAGCGACTCAATCTCAACGCGGGCTTGGTGCTGGTTGCTCAGAGCTCGTTTCGCACGCTCACATTCGCGCCTGAGTTTACCTAACGCTTTGTGATCCTCGCTTATGTCTCGGTTATACTTCTTCTTGATGAGTTTGATGAAATAGTCCATCACTCTGTGGTCAAAATCTTCTCCACCAAGATGAGTGTCTCCGCTTGTGGATAAGACTTCAAAGACGCCATTGTCTATGGCAAGGATGCTAACATCGAATGTTCCTCCACCAAGATCATAGACCAGGATGTTTGACTCGCCATCTTTCTTGTCTAAACCATATGCTATGGCTGCTCCTGTTGGCTCGTTGATTATACGAACCACGTTCAGCCCCGCGATTGCTCCCGCGTCTTTTGTAGCTTGTCTCTGCGCATCATTGAAATACGCTGCAAAACAAACAAGAATCAATACAACCAATAGCCTCAAGACAGAAACACATTTAGGTTATTAAATAGTTACATATTTAGAAAGTGTAAATGACACAAACCTGGAACAGTTATGACAGCATCTTTAATCTTCTTTCCCAAGTAAGCTTCGGCAGTCTCCTTCATCTTCGTTAGTATCATAGCACTTATTTCCTCAGGGCTAAACACTTTGTCTTCGCCTTTCACCTTCACTTGAATGTAAGGCTTTCCATCTTTGTTCACAACCTTGTATGGCAAGAATTTGATATCCCTTTGTACATCAGGATCATCAAATCTGTAATAAAACACCCCAAAAACATGAACAAAAAAAAAAAAAACTCAATATTATACATGGACTGGAAACTAGGGAACTAAAACACTTACTTTCTTCCGATCAGACGTTTTGGGTCGAAGATGGTCCCCTCCGGGTTTTTGGCCGCTTGATTCTTAGCAGCCTCCCCAATGAGACGTTCGGTATCAGTGAATGCAACCCAAGATGGTGTGATTCTGTTTCCCTGATCGTTTGCTATGATTTCAACGTGTTTGTTACGGAACACACCAACACATGAATATGTAGTCCCAAGATCGATCCCTATCACCGTCCCGAGTTTCTGCTCCTCGCCTTCTATTGCCACAGTTGACAACAAAGCTGCACCATTCATAAATATCAAAAGTTTTAGCACACATTCCTCAAAAGTAAGTCACTCGAAATTAGTTGAACACTACGACAAAGCGATCCTAATTCCTAAAACACATTAAATTTAAAGGATCGATCGATATGAAAAAATCATCTTGAAAATTTTACCTAAAGAAGCAGTCAGAAAAACCAAATACGCAAGAGCTTTATTCATCATCTTCATTGTGTGGAACTCTTCTTCTGTGGAACTCTTCTTCGGTCACGTTTACTTAGGATTCAGCAAAAGAATATAAAGCTCCGTATTTATATAGGTTTTCACCATGATTCGTATTCAATTTATCCAATCATTACTTGACACGTAAGCCTTAATGAACAGTTTTGTGTTGGCGCGATCCTTACCTTTTACACACGTATGAGATCCAATAAAGAAGAGACACATGTCATTAAGCTGTCAACCAACAATATTCCGAAAGTTTACACGACTTCTTCAGATAAAAGTTATCCATTAATTAGGACTAGTCTACCGCCATAGTTTTCCTTTTTTTTAATCAAATTTAATAAATCTGCATTATTTTTAATTTATATAAAAAAAAAAAAAAAAAAAAAAAACTCTAGAATCTCAATGAACTGAGTTTTCATGTGACGCCAAACTAATGCATATGCAAGCCAGAGGTGAGGTGTAATATTTTTGGAAGAACATGACTAGCTGGTAGCTATTACTTAACCACTCCATTTATTTATCATGCATGCTTAATTATATATGTGTAAAAAACTAAAAACACATGAAAGAACTTTGCAATTTTCTTCTAACTACTCCCATTGTAGTATTTTTATCTGAGGAGAATCAAAGACACAAAGTACAATAATTGCATTGTAGCCATTCGAAACCCATTGATTGATCACTAACTTTAATTGCATTAGTAAACAAAATGGTGTCTATAATGTAATCACAGCGAATGGAAGGCAAGCAAGAAAAGATGGAGGAAGAAATGGAATCTTGGTCAGAAGCAGAGAAAACCTCCCGATGCAAATTTACTGGTTCAGACACTCTTGTCGACATGCGAGACGAGAGTATAAGGACTTTGAAGCCGAAGGCGACTCTTCGGTCGGTTGTTTCGGGCAGGATAAAAACGTTGGTTAGGTCGTTGTCGTTCGCTTCTTCACGCCGGCTTGACCGAAGTAAGTCTGGTGCTATGTTTGCTCTTAGAGGTTTGAGGTTCATAGCCAAAACCGACGCCGTTGGCGGCGGTTGGGATGAAGTTGAAAAGAGATTCGATGAGTTGTCCGTTGAAGGGAACCTCCCAAAATCAAAATTTGGACACTGCATAGGTACACGTGCTCTCTTAGTTTAGCTCCATTTTAAATAGCGTTTTAAGTTGTTTGAAAAAAAAAAATATTCGAATAAACAAAATATTTGAACTAAATAGGAATGGTTGAATCGAGCGAATTTGTGAACGAGCTTTTTGAGGCATTGGTCCGAAGGAGAGGAACTAAGTCATCGTCGATCACCAAAACTGAATTATTCGAATTCTGGGAGCAGATCACCGGCAATAGTTTTGATGCAAGGCTGCAAATCTTTTTTGATATGTAAGTATGGTTTAATATTTAGTTATGCTGATTTCTTAAGTATATATGATGCATGTATGTATTAAATAAGCTTGATATATATAAATAATACCATGATAGTTATTTCTACTGTTTTTATGTGACTAAAGGGTGGACAAAAATTCGGACGGACGTATTACAGGAGACGAGGTTAAAGAGGTGAAGAATAAATTAACAACCACAATTTATTAAACTGATCTCAGTTTTGTTATACGCTGGTAATACAATTTTAAAAATGGATGTTTTTTTTTGGCTTATTTGTGGGTTTTCTAGATAATTGCTTTAAGTGCTTCGGCTAACCAACTATCAAAGATTCAAGAAAAGGTAGAGGAATACGCTGCCTTAATCATGGAAGAACTCGATCGTGACAACCTCGGATATATCGAGGTTCGTTGTCTAATCTATACTATAACATTGTGGACAGCCTTTTGCATAGCCCTATTCATTGTCTAATAAACCCCTTCTATAATAGGTGGTTTTGGTTAATATATATTTGAGCTATAAGGGTGGTTTTGCAGTTATATAACTTGGAAACGTTGCTTCTCCAAGTTCCTAGCCAATCGGCGAACAATCCATCGTCCGCTAACAAACGTGCCCTCAACAAGATGTTGAGCCAGAAGCTCATACCAACCAAAGAAAGGAACCCACTGAAAAGATTTGCTAGGAATATGTCATTCTTCTTAGTTGAAAATTGGAAAAGGATATGGGTGTTAACATTGTGGATATCCTTTTGCATAGCTCTCTTCACTTGGAAATTTCTCCAGTACAAACGCAGAGCCGTGTTTGAGGTGATGGGCTATTGTGTTGCCGTGGCCAAAGGCAGTGCAGAGACTTTGAAGTTCAATATGGCTCTCATTCTCTTGCCTGTTTGTAGGAACACTATCACTTGGCTAAGGACCAAGTCCAAGCTTGGGTCCGTTGTTCCATTTGATGACAATATCAATTTCCACAAGGTAATGATAAAAGCATTAATTATACTCCCTCCGTTCCAGAATATAAAATGTTTTGGCATAATGAATCTGTAATTATTTGGATGTATCTGGATGTATTTTGAGTCCAGATACATCCAGATAATTGCAGATACATTATGGCAAAACATCTTATATTCTGAAACAGAGGGAGTACTAAGTATTTTTCACCATTATTTTAAATTTTCTTGCAATCTTTTGGGATGCAGGTTATTGCGTTTGGGATCGCGATTGGAATATGCTTACACGCGATCTCTCACCTGGCATGCGATTTTCCGCGACTGCTTCATGCAAAAGATGTAGAGTTTGAGCCAGTAAAAAAATATTTTGGAGACGAGAGGCCAGATAACTACTGGTGGTTCGTGAAAGGAACAAATGGGTGGACCGGAGTCACTATGGTGGTTCTAATGGCAGTGGCCTACATCTTGGCCCAATCGTGGTTAAGACGAAACCGGGCAAAGCTACCAAAAACGTTGAAACGGTTGACCGGCTTTAATGCGTTTTGGTACTCGCATCATTTGTTTGTCATCGTTTATGTGCTGCTCATCGTGCACGGGTACTTTATTTATCTCTCCAAGGAATGGTACCAAAAAACTGTAAGTAAAATTTAGTTTAAAAAAAAAAAGAACATTAAGGGTGGCTGCTGGGAATCGAGCCCAGGTCTCCACGGCCACAACATGGAATTCTCACCATTTTTTTTTTGGTCAAACATTACTTACTCTGTCCTAAATTATAAGTAGTTTAGAAAGAATGTATCTGCAATTATCTAGATATAACTGGATGTGTTTTGAATTCAATAATTGCAGATACATTCTTCCTAAATTGTTTATAATATGGGAGAGATGGAGTACATAATTAATTAATGAAACCATTTTGTGAAAGTTGACTAATAAATAATTTCAACATTGGACAGACGTGGATGTATCTGGCTGTTCCGGTACTATTATATGCATCTGAACGATTGATTCGTGCATTTCGATCAGGCTCCAAGGCTGTAAAGATTTCGAAGGTAACTCTATTAATTTGTTGATTTGTTCATAATACTATTCTCGTAATATTTGTTTAAAAAATCAATGATGAATTTCACATTTTTGCTTACATTTTGCTTATATATTTCTTTTATATCTCTATATCGCACATTTGAAGTTCTCGCATATTTTAGTTTTGGATAGGAATATTGTAAAGATTAAAAAGCATCCAAATCATAATTATGTATCCAAGAGGACCAAGACCACACCAATATATATATATTCTATCTACATAATGCACAATGCAAAAGAAATCAATTTAAGATTCATTTTCAGGTAGCCGTATATCCAGGAAATGTACTTTCACTTTATATGTCGAAGCCTAAAGGGTTCAAGTACACAAGTGGGCAGTACATATATGTTAACTGTGCTGACGTCTCACCAATACAATGGTAACTATCAAATTATTCTGGTAATCTTAACCTTTTTTCCAAAATTATTGACACGTTTGTAAAGGCATCCGTTTTCTATTACTTCGGCTTCCGGGGACGATTACCTCAGCATTCACATCCGCACACTCGGCGACTGGACATCGCAACTCAAATCCTTATTTTCGAAGGTTCTTTTTTTTTTTCTTTTCAAGAATAAAATCTGAATTAAAGAGCATATTGTTAAATATAGACACATATATATCTACATATATACTTGATTAGCATTATATTTTGTTTATAATTACAAAAATCATAGGTTTGTCAACTTCCGTCGTCAACAAGTCAAAGTGAGCTCCTCGTAGCTGATATAGGTCAGGCCAACAACATAGCCAGGTATTTGATTTAGTATTGGGTAGTTATGTTATAAAAAAAACAGAGCATTGTATATAAGTTAAAAATCTATGTGAAAAGTACAAGTTTACAAAGAGGAAGATTTTTTTTTTTTTTTTATACTAAATATAATAATTAGATATTCATGATATTGATTCTCCAAGCTTTAAGTAACGTTGAAGGTGTGTATATATTTCACTATTTGACATAAATGATGTAATGACTGTATATTTTTAACTAATCAATTTACATGGAAAGGTTTCCGAGGCTCTTGATCGATGGTCCATATGGTGCACCAGCACAAGATTACCGGAACTACGATGTATTGCTTCTGGTGGGTCTAGGGATAGGAGCGACCCCATTAATCAGCATAATCAGGGATCTCCTTAACAACATCAAGAACCAGAAAATATCCATTGAAGAAGGCACTAACAACAATGTCCGAAGAAACTATGTCGCCACAAAACGAGCTTATTTCTACTGGGTAACAAGAGAGCAGGGATCTTTAGAATGGTTCAGTGAGGTCATGAACGAGGTATATAATCAAATAATATTTATGAATAGAATTATATTCATGAGATTTATAATTAATGAAAAAAATGAAATAAAAGGTAGCTGAGTATGATAGTGAGGGTATCATTGAGCTACATAATTACTGCACGAGCGTGTACGAGGAAGGAGACGCGAGGTCAGCACTAATCACGATGTTACAGTCATTGCACCACGCCAAGAGCGGCATTGATATCGTCTCAGGTACTCGGGTCCGGACCCATTTCGCTCGACCCGATTGGCGAAGTGTCTTTAAGCACGTCGCTGTGAACCACGTCAATCAACGAGTTGGTATGTGATCACTAACATGCACTTCCATGTAGTCTAATAGTATCTTTTTAGTAATAAGATGGATTTTATTTTGTTTGTAGGGGTTTTCTACTGTGGTAATTCATGCATCATAGGAGAGTTGAAGAGGTTGGCTCAAGACTTTTCTAGGAAAACTGCAACCAAGTTTGAGTTCCACAAGGAAAACTTTTGATTCCATTTCTTTTACTCATCGCGTCATTAACATTTTTAAACACATTTAGTATTTTCTTAAAACTTACCTCGCAATTACACGTATTTTGAATAAATGAACAAAAATGTAAACAAAATGACCAGCGTTTCGTAAGATATTTAATTAACTTTTTTATCTTCTAACATCGATCCATTGTCGTCCAGCGGTTAGGATATCTGGCTTTCACCCAGGAGACCCGGGTTCGATTCCCGGCAATGGAGCCTTTTTTGTTCTTTTTCATATTATCCTAAAAAATTTCAACTGGAAGGAGATTACTAACTTAACGACCTGAATATCCAACTCATGATTCAACTGGAAGGAGATTACTAATTTGATCGGGTATTTTTCTGGCAACATAAAAAGTTCGTGGTTTTTTAAAGCAAATTTAAATAAGTTCAGGTTTTTTTCAGGGTTTTTCCCTTTTCTATCATTAAAGAAATTAACTGTTAATTTGTATTAGTGTCATTGATGATCAGAATACATATGTAATCTACTCCCTCTGTTTCAGAAAATTTGATGTTTTAGGAAAAATGTGTTTGGATGTATCTGGATGTGTTTTGAGTTCAGATACATTCAAATAATGTCCATATACATTCCAGTAACAATTATAAAGTCAAACTATAGTAGTAGTCAATTTAAACAATGTTTTTATTTGAACGATATGAGAGTACCTTAATAAAGAACATTATCATAACATTGTTAAAAGTGTTGTAGTATGTTAACATATCAAACTTATAATTACGAAAGTTGGAATTGTGATGTTTGAATCTCTTCGAGTGTTCGACCTTTCGTCTCAGGCACCAACA
>OVBJ01002925.1:0-14662 GCA_900406535.1 Noccaea bulbosa
AAAAATGGTATGAAAAACTATGCTTAAAAGTGCTAAAATGCAGAGACATCATGTTAACCATTTATCTTTCCAGAACCTGACATTTTTTCCATCTCCAGCCACCCAGCTAACACCCGGAATAACAACCTCTCTCATCCCTTTCAATACATTTCGCCATATGGGTGACCAATTGCCCATTAATTTGAACCAAATCCCATCACGAATATCTCTCACCTTGTATTTACTCCGCAAGACTCTTGCCCAAAGTGAAGTGTCGTCATTCAGCAATCTCCAACCCAGTTTCGATATAAGGGCCTTGTTCATGTCTTGGGACTGTCTTATTCCCTGTCCTCTTTCTCCCTTTGGTAAACAGACCTTTCTCCAAGACACCAGATGTTGTCTTCTCTGCTCAACTGAGTCTCCCCACACAAAAGCCCTCGATATTTTGTCCAACCGGGCTAATATTGATTGTGGTAGCATGATTGTACTCATAGTATGAACCGGAATAGACGACAGCACCGACTTAGTAAGAGTAATCCGACCAGCGAAGCTCATCATCTTCCCTTTCCAGCCAGCTAGCCTCGATGATACTTTCTCCAAAACCTCAGCAAAAGTGTCCTTGTTTATTCGTTTCTGAAGCACAGGCATACCCAAATACTTTCCCAAGTCTATAGTAGCTCCAATTCCACTCTCATCACTAATCAATTTTCCCATTTCTCTACTCACGTTCTCAGAGAAGTAAATTTTGGACTTTTCGAGACTCACCTTCTGTCTTGAGGCAACGCAAAACTTCTCAAGAATCTGTCTAATTACTCTGATCTGCGCAACTGAGGCCTCTGCAAAGAGAATCAAATCATCTGCGAAGCAAACATGCGAGAGTTGCGGTCCACCGCGGGATAGCTTAATCGGTTTCCATTTTTTTCCAGCAACATCCACATCAATTAAGTGACATAATCTCTCCATACAGAGTACAAAGAGATACGGAGACAAAGGATCACCTTGCCTTAAACCACGCTTCGGGGCAAAAGCTGCTGTTCGCTCTCCGTTCCACAATATACTCATATCAGGTCCTGTCACACATTGCATCACCCAACGGATCCACTTCTCTGGCAGTTGTGCTACGCGTAATGTATCTTCAAGAAAGTCCCACCTGACACGGTCATACGCCTTCTCTATATCCAACTTCAGGAGCATCCATCCCTTTATGCCTTTCTTCTTGCGCATAGAGTGCACCGCTTCTTGTACTAGCACAATATTATCAGTACTCAGGCGACCCGGAATAAAACTGGACTGAGCAGGGCCGATTAACTTCGACATAACTTTCTTAAGTCTCATCACCATCGACTTCGTGATTATTTTGAAGAGCACGTTACACAAACTAATGGGCCTGAACTGAGTAATCTTCTCGGGTTTCAGAACTTTTGCAATGAGTACAACTATTGCATCATTCGTTCCAGACGGCAGCGTCCCTGTTTGGAAGAATTCCAAGACAAAGCGAGAGACAGAGCTACCAACTACATCCCAACTTTCTTGATAGAATATTGGCTGATATCCATCAGGCCCAGGTGCTTTATATCGCCCCATACTTCTTATTGCTTTCTCCACCTCCACCATAAGGGGCGGATGTAGCTTGTAACCTACGGGGTCACGTACCCCATCTAATTCATCATTTTCCTTTAGTAACCAATTAGTTATAGTGAAAATATATGTGTCTCAAACTAAATAAGCTCATAGATCCGCCCACCTAAGGTCTATATTACTATCTCACAAACTTTTTAACATGGAATAGTGCATAAACGTGCTACTTGACTTGGCCACTATTTCTGTTCTATGTGTTTGTTGGGGGTTTCTGAGTTTGAAAATCTTAAGTAACCAAATAAATTGATCCAACAAAATCTATAATAGCTTGCAAAGTATGGGTTAAATAAAGGCCCAATAGTACGATTTCTTTGTAACGTTACGATTGGAAGTTTCAAATACACCTCATTCTCAATACGTCATGATTGAATTGGAGAAACATAATCACACAAACATTATTAAAGAGAGAGACCCCAAAAAAGGTCAGCTTTATTCGGTCGCATCGCATCACATTAATTGCCCTTTTATACAAAAATCATGAATGGAAAGGCTCCAAATCAACGGCTGTATCATTTGTTCCTTGTAGATTTTTGATGCAATCCTTTATGTTTCACGGACTAAACTAAGATGTGAACAACTCAGAACAGGACCCTGCGAGATTAAGCCAACTTATGGGAGTATATGTAAATTTTGGAGGTCAGGTTTATCTGGACTAGTTGACATGTTGAAAAAAATAATTTTCATTTGCTTAACTAGGATTATCATATTGTTATGTAAAACCCAAAAATCATACATTATTGTATAACTTTATTCGCGGTTTCATTTGTGATATTACCGTGTAACCAAAATCTAATTCGTGGTTTATATACTGTATATGAGTGTGCAACTTAGAACTTTTTTTTACAACAAAACCGCATTTATAAATATTACTCCCTCCGTTTTTTATTAATGGATGTTTAAACATTATGTATCTGCAATTATTTGGATGTATCTGGATATGTTTTAAGTCCATATACATCCAAATAATTGCAGATACATAATGGTTAAATATCCATTAATAAAAAACGGAGGGAGTATGATTCTAAGTTTGATGGGCTAGCCAAGTCAGAATCAGAATGTAACTTGTAGATAAATAAAATTAGTTCATATAAGATCTAATTTAATGATTTTAGATCTTAAAATGTTCCACAGATCTATAAGGTTTTTAAAATTCTCTAAAAATCAAATCAAGATTAGCTCTTCTAATTCTAATTTACTGTAAAAGATTACTGGGATGAAAAGAACCTAGTCAATTTTATCGAAAGTGGTGGTTTGAACAACCTAAACCACTACGACACTGATATCAAATATTATTGATTGACTAATATAGATGTACATATACAAGTTTGGTCCGTTTCATGATAAGTGTTTATTCTTGAACATCTTTTTGTATTTTTTTTTTTTTTTTTTTTTCAACATCTTTTTNTTTGGTTAGGATTTTCACTTAGATTTCGACAAAAGAAAAAGTATGAGTTCCTTTAGATGATTTCCAGCAATAATTCAAAGACTGATATAAGTGTCCACTTTATCATTGAGAACAAAATAAAAACATTCACTTTAATCTGAACTATTTTTCCATTTGTCTACATTGTCTGTTGTCTCTTTTGACTTTTATTTTCGCTTCTGTACTCCCCCATTCGTTCTATAACTCTCATTCATATACTTTCTTTTAAAATATATTAATGGTCCCTAGCAAGTTCATTAAACTAAATTGAAAAGAATAAAAAAGTTTTGTTTTTTTTTTGTTTTTTTTTTTTCCAACTAAAAATTTCCTCAAATATACAAAATAATTTCAGTACCACTTTCACTGTTAAAGCAAAAAAACGAAAAAAAAAAAAATAATTAAAAACTGTATATATTTTATAAATAAAAATTGAACTAAAAAGTTTGAGAGAAACTCTTCAGTTTCCGAGTTCCTAAACCTTCACGTGCTCTTCTCCTTCTTCTTCTTCATCTTCACTGTCCACTTCGAAGACTCCACTCACCAGATTTCAGATCTCTCTCTTTCTCCTTTACATGTCTCAATCTCAACCACCGTCTGCTTCGCGGCGGTGCTTCTCTTTACTCATCTTTCTCCTCACCATACTTCAAACTTCCTCTGCATCTGCTTCACCTTCACCTTCACCTTCACCTTCACCTTCATGCTCTTCTTCTTCTTCTTCTTCTTCCTCCTCCTTCCATTGCCCTCCGTTTAACTCCTCTCCACCTTTCCCATTCTCCACATCTCCGGGATGTGGCCACCCAAACTTCCAGATCCAATGCTCCTCCTCTCCACGCGCCACCATCTCAATCAAAAACCTCTCCTTCTCTCTCCTCCGTTTCGATTCCCTCTCCTCCTCTCTCTTCCTCTCTCCAATCCTAGACTCTAACCGGAACCGGAACCACAACAACTGCTCCTCTCTCCGGTTCTCTCATTCCATCGACTTAACCGGTTCTCCATTCCGAGTCTCCGACTCTTCTTGCTCTCGTCTCTCTCTTCTCCGTCCTTGCTCTCCTCTGCTTCTCCCAAACTGTAGCCGCTGTCCTTGGGACTGCAAACTCCTGAAAAACCCGGGTCGGATCCTCCACGGATGCGAATCAACCCACGGGTCGTTATCGGAGCAAGGCTGCCAAGGAGACCTCCTCGGGTTTCTCCAAGACTTCTTCACCAGATTCGGATTCCAAGTCGAATACGACGAATCTCAAGACCCTTACTTCGCTAAATGCAGAGACTGCCAAATCAAGAACGGTGTCTGCGGGTTTAATTCGACCCACCCGAATCAAGACTTCCTCTGTTTTCCCCAACGCGGATCCGAATCAGAGAAACGAGTCAACCACGTCGCGGTGCTGTCTCTCATCTTCGCTCTGACTTGTCTTCTGCTAGCTATCTCCGTCGCGGTAACGATTTTCCGATCACGGAGAGCGAGTTTCTTGTCCTCCGTCAACGACGAAGATCCAGCTGCTCTCTTCCTCCGCCGTCACCGCTCCGCCGCTCTCCTCCCTCCGGTGTTCACCTTCGAAGAGCTCGAGTCCGCAACCAACAGATTCGACCAGAAACGCAAAATCGGAGACGGAGGATTCGGTTCCGTGTACTTGGGACAGCTCACCGACGGTCAACTCCTCGCCGTGAAGTTCCTCCACCATCACCACGGCGCAACCGCCGCAGCCACCGAGCACTGCAAAGCTTTCTCGATGAAATCGTTCTGCAACGAGATCTTAATCCTCTCTTCAATCGACCACCCGAACCTCGTCAAGCTCCACGGCTATTGCTCTGACCCGAGAGGGCTTCTTCTCGTCCACGATTACGTCGCCAACGGTACGCTCGCCGATCATCTCCACGGACGGAAGTCGACGATGACGTGGCGAGTCCGGCTAGATATCGCTTTGCAAACGGCTTTAGCTATGGAGTATCTACACTTGGCCGTTGCTCCACCGGTTGTTCACAGAGACATAACTTCGTCGAATATCTTCGTGGAGAGAGACATGAGAATCAAAGTCGGGGACTTTGGTCTGTCTAGGCTCTTGGTGTTGACGGAGACGACGGCGACTTCAGCTTCGTCGTCTGATTTCGTTTGCACGGGACCCCAAGGTACGCCCGGTTATTTAGACCCGGATTATCACCGGTCTTTCCGGTTAACGGAGAAGAGTGACGTGTATAGTTACGGCGTCGTTTTGATGGAGTTGATGACGGGGATGAAAGCCGTTGACCAACGTCGTGAGAAAAGAGATATGGCTTTGGCTGACTTGTTTGTCTCCAAGCTCCAAATGGGTCTTCTCGATCAGGTGGTTGATCCGTTGCTTGCGGCGGCCGACGACGACGGTGGTGGTGTCGCGGCGGTTGCTGAGCTGGCGTTCCGGTGCGTTGCGGTGGATAAAGACGATCGTCCGGACGCTAAAGAGATTGTTGAGGAGCTTAAGAGGATTAAGAGTTGTACACGTGTTGTGGAAGATGACGTGGTAAAAGGTTGATTGTTAGATTAGATTTTGATGATGTAATGTAAAAGTGTTTGGGTGGTCCGGTCCCTACACTTGTCAGTGTTGAAATTTGTCGGGAATGGTAAACCTTCAGGCCCAATTAGAATGGATAGGATACTCTCACACGAGTGCGTGTGTGTGAGTGACGTAATCCTAGTACACAGTAACACACCGCTCGAACTTTGTATTTTTGTATATGTCTAAGACTTAGAGATCTGGAAAAATGATTTTGTTGTTCCCGTGTAACTGTAAGGTATCAATGTTGGAATAACAAAAGATAAGATATCAAATCATGTTTACTATTTATGAAAATAAATATGTCTCATAACATGGAAGAGTATCACAGAAACATTGGATTCTAGAAAATTAAAATTTGTTAGAGAAATATAGATAGTTAATATAGTACAATTGGCATCACACTGCATTGAGAACAAAACATACAAAGATTACTATTTCTGAATAATGTACAGCATGAATATGTAAGATAAACTCAAATCTCAAGAGATGCTAGGTTTGAATGCATAAAATTGGAGTATAATTTTACATACTCTCTCTCCCATTTTATAAGCTTTACATCTAGATACATCCACGTTTTGTAGATATATTTTTCAAAATAGCTTATAAAATGAAACAGAAGGAGCAGCTGATTTGTTGATAACTATGAAAACAACAGCTACTACACAAAATTATACAATTTCATATAAAATAACTCTATCAAAAACATGCATTAGTGTATAAATTGTCACATTCAAATAAGAAATTGAATATGTTTTTATATAAAATATTAATTGAGAAATTACAACAAATGTACTCAAATAATCCTAAAATTAAGTGACCATAAAGGCATAAAGCAACAACAACTAACTATTCATCAACAAAAACCATCTTTACCTTTATATCTTTAAATTAATTATAATGTTCTTTTTCTTTCATTAAACACTAACTCCAGTGAAAACAAAAACAAAAAACTCTATAATGAAAGAAGAAGAAAAAGAAAAAAAAGAGTACAAGAAGAAAGAAAAAAAAAACAATAGTATGGTGAAGGCAAAAAAAAATTGGTCATAGTGTATGTTCAATAATAATGATCATTGTGTGATATTTAGTATTTATTTTTAGATTTTTAACTTCTTATGTATCTAACTACAATAAAATTAACCAGTAACGAAGTAGATTATCGTATAATTTATGTATAATTTTGTTAATGATAACAAAGTTATACATAAATTAATACCGATAATCTGTTAGCTAATTTTGTTACCAATAACTTTTTATTATAATTTAAATTGTTATCATGGTAATGCAACAGTTAAAAATAACAAAGTTATACATGAATTATTATCATAATCCGTTAGCTAACTTTGTTACCAGTAATATTTTATTGTAATTTAAATTATTATTAGGGTTTTTCACCATTACGCGCGGGTTTCTATTATAAATCAGTTTAATATCCTACAATGAATGGATAATATATATGTTTTAGCAAGATTACATCGGTTTTGTCTTCATTCGATGTATATCATTTTCAACAATTTTTTTTTGATCGAATAGATGTAAGTGTGCATACCAAATAAAAAATTATATATCATTTTTACATTATGTGATATGAATATTGTCGGAGATCTCGTATAAATTTTTTAACAAACAATTGATGAACAGTATCATTAGCATTTTACATCAGATAATAATTTTCAATACAATGACATTTGTGTAGTTAAGTAAAAAGTGAAAGATATATTTGGTTTGATTTATTTTTTCTTTTTATTGGTTACCTAATTATCAAATTATCTTTCTATATTTTAATCTATACTATAATAAGAGGATATCCCTCTCCCACAGCTTGACACATCAGCTTTTTCGGCTCTTCTGGTGCTGACATGTGTCATTTATAAAATAAAAAAATTTCAACTGTTTTATGACTTTTCATTTTCTGCATATAAGTTACCTCTTCATATTTTCAGGTTTAAGTAAAAATTCATATAAAAAAAAATAGAAAGATCCAAAAGAAAATAATAATAACTATGTATTCATGAAATATATTTACAAATTTATGTACAAAATTTTGTTCATTTTAATCTAGAAATATGCGAGAACACTACGTGTAAATGATAAAATTATAGCTGGTAAGAATCGGATAGAGATAGTTCATATAAGAAGATAATATTCAAAATATACATATAAAATTTAGTATCAGGTTATAGTGCGTTTAAGAGCTAATGGTTATTTTAAAAAAAATTAGAATTAAATTCACTATAGGAACAAATATTGCAGATCATTAGTATGATAATAGAATTTTTAAAATTAAATAGAAGTAATTATAGTTAATTAAAATAATAAATTTAAAAATTTGGTGTAGTTTTAATTCTGCGCATCGCGCGGGTCAAATTTCTAGTATTTTTAATTATCAGATCATTTGAGTATATTGCCTAAATTCACCATAGAATATTTGAAAAGTATTAGGGCAAAATAGATAACTGAGCATTGAATCACAAAATAATTAAGATTCTAAACTAATGAAGTGTGATAGATTACCCTATTTTTCATATATATATTTCTCAAGAAAATTAGAGACAAATTTGTTGCTATAAAATACTTACTATTTTACTAATATACAAAAGATCACAATCCCATATAAATATGCCATATTTTACTCGAACAAACATTCACATTCAACAAACACTGTCCACCAACTTCTATTTCTCTTCTCTCTCAAAAAAAAAAAAAAAAAAACGAAGAAAATCTTTGTATCCTCAAAGAAAATGGAGAACAAAAACATGGTCGTGTTTTTTGTGATGATATTAACGATTGGAAACTTTATGGTTGAATCAAGGGATTTAGCAAAGTTTCCAATATGTTATATTAAATGTTTTGAGTTGTGTCTTATTACTCCGTGGACGTTACTTCAATCGCAAAAATGTGCCAAAAAATGTGTAAAGCAATGCGAAAATGCAGTTTTGGAAACTAATGCAAACAAAATCGACCAGATTAATTGAAAATCAGCGTAAGTTTATTATAATTTTCAAATTTTACAATATATAAGTTTCTATTTTTTTGTTTTAGCTCGTACCGATCTATTTTTACGATGTTAGCATTTTATATTTCATCGTATTATACACTACAAATCTTTGTTATTGTTGTTATGTGTTATTAACAGATATGAAGGTAGATGTGAAGAAGGCTGTGGAGAATACTACCGTCTGTGTGAATTCATGTTCGGACATGTGCAATAAAAAAAATAAAAATATATAATAGTTTTATCCTACAATAGTTTCATGATTAATAAAAAATAATGTGAATCATTGGTTTGTATCGACTTAATATTTAATCCAAATTACTGTTTATTACTAGATTCAGTTTCATCTATAAATCAGCGTATAATCCTTTTTTTCTTTAACAAAAATTATAATTCTTGTTCTTTTTTTTCTTTTCCACATTTCTACCATCAAAGATCAAACTAGACTCAAGCCGAACCCAACCAAAATTTTGTAACCAAATCTTTGTTATCATATATAAGAATTGAACTGTTTATTTCCTTTTTCGTAAACCCAACAAAAAAAACCAAAAATTGGGATCAAACCAAAACTGTTTATTATTATATTTCGTAAAACGAATTATTACAATTCTTGCAAATAGTAAACCCTTACAAGTTACAACCATCATTTTTTTTCACTCTTGCAAACATAAATCAGATTCCAACACGATTTTTCTCTATGCATAGGTTCTCATTGTTTAGAACTGTAGCTTTAGGCTGTGACTATTGGCTTTTAGCTGTAGAAAATTTGGCTGTAAGAACTGTGACAGTGACTTTAAATATTTTTGAAAATCTGATTAGTAATAAAAGCTGTAAAAACTGTGACTGTTATTTTTAAATAATATATTTTCAAAAGTATATAAAATAATAGATTTTATTTTGTAAACGAAATAAATATTCAAAATAAATAAATTTTAAAATTTCAATTGATTTTTTTTGATTTTGTTATTTTGTTTGTAATTAAGAAGCAAGTAACAAAGTTTAAATTTTAATTAATTATAAGGTAAAATGGATCTTAAAAGAAGTGGGAAAAAATATAGTTATCAACTATTGAAAAATATATTTGTTTTAAAATAATAATAGTTTCAGATATAGATTTTACTTTATTTGAGGTGAATAAAAAAATATATAATTAATTTATACGAAGAAAGAGAAACTTTTAAGTGGTGAAAGTCGACTTTAAGGAAAATGAAGAAATCAAAAAAGAAAAACAGTATTTGAGATTTTCATAACTTTTAAAATTTATAAAGTCTTAAAATGTGATTGATAAAAATTTAAATGTGAGAACTGTATAAAACTCTAAAGCCTTGACAGTTTGCATGCCAATCACTACCATAGACTGTTTCACTACCATAAACTGTTTAAAATCATCTAGGAACTCCGCGACAGTAGGTATGTAAGAGCAACTCTAGCGGGCATTTTTAGTGGGTATGGACACTGGTTTTTATGTTAATTTTTTTAAAAAATGTTTTATTGATAATTTGCGAGTGAGACGTATGTTGGAGAAGAGATTTTGGGAATGGTTGAGAGACGCTTATGTGTTCAATTATCTAATTTATTAATTATTTTAGTTAAAATAAAAAGAACGAAGAAAAGGAAATGACTTCCGATCTGTGATTTCTCTTTGAGATTTATCGGTGAATCTCAGGCGAGGTATCGTTTTGCCGGCAGGAGTTAGCGGAGATCTAGTTTTGTGGAGGTGGATCACAGGAGGTGGCTGCCGGAATTTCCAATATCACCCCTCTCGTTAATTGATCGGAACGAGAAGCAAGTGAATCAGATGCTTTGTGCCCATCTCCAGAATCTCGAAGCCGGAAAAGTTGTTGTCTTCCAAACGATGATTTGCTCTTTAAATCGAATCTGGCCCTGTTCGATGCATGGTCGCTGCGACCAGCAACAGCGGCAGAAAAATAAGACTATTATGGAGATAAATGTGATGTATTAAAATTGAAAACAGTCGCCGGTAAGTTGTTGAAGATAAACTTAATGAGTTGCGGCTGCCGCTGTTTTCTCCTAAGCGTCAGATTTGCTCATTGCGGCTGCCGCTGCGACAGAAAATAGTGAGTTGCTGGTGCTGTGTTTTCCGTGGTGATAGGTTTATTTTCCTGACGCTGTCGCTGGTCGCAGCGACCATGCACCAAACAGAGCCTCTATGTGGAGATTTTTCTTTGGTTTTTGTAAAATTATGTTCCAGAGAAAAAAGAAGAGAGAATTTTTAATACTTTATTCACAAAACTCTTACCAATATTTATACAAATCCTAGCTTGGAGAGAAACAATCAATAGTACAGACATATGCATAATTACGGAAATCATATATGCAATTAGAGCAATGAGGAGATATTATAATCAGGAGCAATGGAGGAGAAGATGTCATGTTTGTTGTCGTAGAAGAAGATCATAAATGTGTGAAGAAAACACAATCGGGAGAGAAAGAGAAAGGCCCAATGGGCCTAATGTTTCAATAGTTTTGAAACTGAGATTGGTATCATCAATGAAATGCAAAAATGATAAATCAAATTCAAAGTTTCTTAAAAGAAAAATATAGAAAAAAAATATTAAACAATGTTAACATACCCATATCTTAGTATTACGGCTGGAGATACTCTAAGGTTTCACAATTACTACACAAAGTCTTTTTTTTTTTTCCGTTAATTCATAGTAAATCTTAGATCTATAAAAAATCCAAACTAATTATTCGAAAAAATGCAGCCCACAGATAAACTTATATCCATGTGATCAAATGGGTACTGTGTTACACAGTCTAAATTAAACTCTAGAAAAACATGCATTAGTGTAAACATTCACATTCAAATAACAAAAAGAGAATGTCTTTTATGTAGAATATTTGCAAAGTGTCAAAGCAAAATAGATAATTGAACTCTGATTCACAAAAATATTTAAGATTCTTTACTAATGGAGTTTGATAGTTTACCCTCCCTGTCATATATATATATCCCAAGAAAATTGAAGACTAATTTGTTGCTAATTATAAAAATACTTACTAATATACAAAAGATCACAATTCCTGTATGTATGCCATATTTTACTCAAACAAACATTCACAATCAACAAACGCTGTCCACCAACTTCTATAATATTCTCTTTTCTCTCCAAACGAAGAAAATCTTTGTATCCTCAAAGAAAATGGAGAACAAAAAAAAGGTCGTATTTTTTGTGATAATATTAACGATTGGAAACTTTATGGTTGAATCAAAGAATCTAGCAAAGTTTCCAATATGTTATATTAAATGTTTTGATTTGTGTCTTATTACTCCGTGGACGTTACTTCAATCGCAAAAATGTGCCAAAAAATGTGTACATGCAGCAATGTGAAAATGCTGTTTTTGAAACTGAAGCAAACAAAATTGACCAGATTAATTATTTCTGCGAAGCCGGTTGTATTACTCATCGTTGCGTTTCTGCTGAAAATCCACGTAAGTTTATTATAACTTCTAATCTTTTGTAAATCATGCTGAGCTGCTTTTGACGATGTTTGTATTTTTATATATCATCGTATAATATATTACAAATTTTTGTTATTGTTAATTGTTATGTGTTACAGATATGAAGGTCGATGTGAAGAAGGCTGTGGAGAAGACTACAGTCTGTGTGAATTCATGTTCGGACATATGCAACAACAAAAAATAAAAGAGATATAAATTACGTTTATCCTACAATATACAGTTTCATGATTAATAAATATAGTGTGAATCATTGGTTTGTATTGAATTAATATTCAATCCAAATCAATATTGTTTATTACTTGATTCAGTTTCATCTATAAATCACAGCGTATAATCCATTTTTTGTTCTTTAACAAAATTTATAATTCTTGTTCTTTTTCTTTTTCTTTTTCATATTTCTACCATCAAAATTCAAACTAGACTGGAAGCCTACTCAAACCTGAACCAAACTAAATTTTGGTAACCAAATCTCTGTTATCGTATATAGGAATCCAACTGTTTTTTTTTTTTTTTTTTATCCTTCTACCATCAGTTAAACACAACAAAAAAGGAATTGGAAGCAAACCAAAACTGTTTAAAACGAATTATTACAACCATCATTTTTTTCTTGCAAACATAAATCAGATTCCAACACATTTTTCTCCATGCACATATAATAAATAGTTAAACACACATAAACTGTTTTATTCTTTATCCAAAGAAAAAAAACATAAAGTGTTTTATTTTAAAATCATCAAGAGATGTCATCACTCACTGATCAGTAAACTTCTTTTTAGCGAACTCTAGGAACTCCGCGAGAGTAGGCATGTAAGGTTTCACAGCTTCATGGGCCTTGAATTTCTCAGTCCACTGGAGCAGGCCTGGTGTTGTATCTGGACGTACAAATTTCACACCTGAAAAGGCCTCAATGACCGAGAGTGGACCCAGTACGGCCCCACAAGCAATGTCGACGAACCCAATATTTTCTCCTCCGAAAAAGTCGCCGCCTTTGCTGCTCTTCTGAAACGCCTCCTCAAGTTCCGCTAGACACTCCATCAGATTCCCGGCCAAGGTCATCCTCGCCGCGTCGTCTTTCGCTCCGGCCACCGCATCGATCGACTCAAAGAACTGTTCCAAGTTCAAGACAATACACTCATATTCAATTTTGATACAAACTCTAGACATTTAGAGCATTTACCACAAAAAAAAAAAAAAAAAATTTAGACTATTTTCCTAATGGTCTCCTAAAAATAATTGACCTCGTTGTATTTTGGAACCCAATATTTAACATCTTTAGAAGTTTCTTAATACATGTAAACATAAACACCACTAAGTAACTAAACTTGTAACATTTTTTTACATTTTTGCTAAAAAATACCAACAAATTAGAACATAAACACCACTAAGTACTATATTTATAATTTCTCCCAAATATAATTCATTTTTTACCTTTCCGTCAACGAAGTGAGCCCAAAAACGAGCAAAGGCGCGATCTTTGGGATCAGAAGGGAGGATGGAAGGTTTGGACGGCCAGGATTCGTCAACGTACTGAACGATGTTGAGAGACTCGCAGATTGAAACATCGCCATGGATGAGAACAGGGACTTTCTTGTGGACAGGGTTTGATTTAAGGAGAAGATCGCTCTTCGCTTTCAGAACATCGACTTCTTCTATGTGCTCGTACTCTACGGACTTGAGATGTAGAGCGACTTGAGCCCTCAAGGCAAATGGGCTTGCGAATGTCCCTATCAGCTTCACACTGTTCGAACCATTCTGAACCATCTCGGATATTTTTCTTTTCTTGATTTGAGTCGTGTCTCGAGGTATAGAGTTGTCTGATTTCTTTTGTTTTAACATCTGGTGAAGGAGTTTGGTTTTGTTAAGTTGTTTGAGTTTGGGTTAGTATTTATAAAGGAACAGTTCGAATATTCAAAACTGAGCTATTAAGCTGCAATTTGGGGGCTAATTTTATAATTTTATTATTCTTATTTTTTATTATTATTATTATTATAAAAAGGCCTACTATAGTAGTAGATTTGATTTTTGGGTTTGACGAAAGGAAGAAAACAAACATTTGAGGTTTGAAAAGTATTAATTAAAAGATCGGTCATAATAAGGTGTATGTAGTTTCAGTTTGACCGGCACTGAACTAAAGGCAAGTAAAGTAGGCAGTAGGCAGTAGGCAGTGTGTCAAGATTGACTGTTGACTAATCAGATTTTATATTCCATAGTACGATCCTGCTAGGTTAATGACGAGTTTCAAACTATTTTTTCAGCAGATCAATTTATTCAAATTATATTGGTTATGACGAGTTCAAATTATTATATTTAACGGGTTACGTTATAATTTGTAGATTTATGGACGACAACATTTGTAGTGCAAATCCGATTTTCAGAGTTACTAATACCAATATGTTATTGGATAGTGAATACGACACATAACTATTTCATGGTGGGGTCTTAATATAATTTGTTTTGTTGCTTTTGCTATATTCTACGTTCAAAATATCGCTTATCGCTAATTGCTCGGTCGGGCACCAATAAGCGATTTTTCATAAAACCGCTAATAATACGGAGATTAATCGGGACGGAATTTTAGGTTTATTTTAATATATTTTTAAAATTATATTAATATAAGA
>OVBJ01002926.1:0-14488 GCA_900406535.1 Noccaea bulbosa
GATCCCGATAGACGATGTGGATGTCCGCAAGACTGCTTTCAGGACGAGGTACGGGCATTTTGATTTTGTGGTCATGCCTTTTGGTTTGACTAATGCGCCATCAGCTTTCATGAGGTTGATGAACAACGTATTCAGGGAATTTTTGGATGTGTTCGTCATCATCTTCATCGATGATATCTTGGTTTATTCCAAGAATTCTGAGGAGCATGAGATTCATTTGAGGCTAGTTCTGGAGAAGCTTCGAGAGCATAAGCTGTTTGCTAAGTTGAGCAAGTGCAGCTTTTGGCAGCGACAGATGAGTTTTCTTGGCCACATTGTTTCTGTAGAGGGAGTTTCTGTGGATCCGGCTAAGATTGAGGCTATCAGGGATTGGCCTAGACCTAGTAGTGCTACAGAGATCAGGAGTTTTCTGGGTTTAGCAGACTACTACATGAGATTCGTCAATGGCTTTGCGAGTATGTCTCAGCCGATGACGAAGTTGACTGGCAAGAATGTGCCATTTGTTTGGTCGCCGGAGTGCGAGGAGAGCTTTGGGAAGCTCAAAGAGATGTTGACTACTACACCTAGTTTACACAGATGCTTCAGGAGTTTGTCTAGGTTGTGTGCTGATGTAGGAGGGCAGAGTGATTGCCTATGCTTCGAGACAGTTACAGGGCAGTGAGCGTAACCGTCCTACGCATGATCTTGAGTTGGGAGCAGTGGTATTTGCGCTCAAGATTTGGAGNATTTGCACTCAAGATTTGGAGATCTTATCTTTTGGAAGAGTCAGTGAAGATTTTCACAGATCACAGGAGTTTACAGCACATTTTTACTCAGCCGATGCTGCATGCGAGACAGACACGCTGGGTTGAGTTTCTTGCAGATTTCGATGTGGATATTGTTTATCATCCAGGCAAGGCTAACCTAGTGGCAGATGCTTTGAGTCGATGGAGGTGTGATTCGGCTTTAGAGCAGGATGTTGAGACTTTGGTGGGCGAGATTTGCACTTTGCGTCATTGTGCTATTTCGCAAGAGCCTTTGGGCTTAGAGGCGGTTGATCAGGCAGACTTGTTGAGCAGGATCAGAGTGGCACAGCAGAGTGATCAGAGTTTGATCGATGCGTCACATGTGCCGAGTTCCGAGTATCAGACTTCTGAGAACGGGACTATCTTGGTTCGTGGTCGGGTTTGTGTACCCAATGTTGATGAGTTGAGACATCAGATTTTGAGAGAGGCTCATTCGAGCAAGTTCTCGATTCATCCAGGGGCGACCAAGATGTACCATGACCTCAAGAGGTACTATCATTGGGTCGGGATGAAGAGAGATGTGGCAGATTGGGTTGCGAAGTGCAACACTTGTTCCTTGGTGAAGGTTGAGCATCAGGTTCCGGGTGGTCTATTGCAGAGTTTATCCATTCCAGAGTGGAAGTGGGACAGGATCACGATGGACTTTGTGGTTGGATTACCGGTTTCGAGGACTCATGATGCTGTTTGGGTCATTGTGGATCGTTTGACCAAGTCAGCACTTTTTCTGGCCATTAAGAAGACAGATGGAGCTGCTGTTTTGGCTAAGAAGTATGTGCGTGAGATTGTGAGGCTGCATGGAGTGCCAGCCAGTATTGTGTCGGATAGAGATCCGAGATTTGCCTCAGAGTTTTGGAGGGCATTTCAAAGAGAGATGGGCACTAGTGTGCACATGAGTACAGCTTATCATCCACAGACAGATGGTCAGTCAGAGAGGACTATTCAGACCATGGAGGATTTACTGAGGATGTGTGTGCTAGATTGGGGTGGTCACTGGGCAGATCACTTGAGCTTGGTTGAGTTTGCTTACAACAACAGCTTCCAGGCGAGTATTGGCATGGCTCCTTTTGAGGCTTTGTATGGGAGGTCATGTAGGACACCTTTATGCTGGACCCAAGTGGGGGAGCATAGTATTTATGGAGCTACTTATGTTCAGGAGATGACAGAGAAGATTCATGTGGTGCGACTAAACATGAAGGAAGCTCAGGATAGACAGAAGAGTTACGCAGATAGACGCAGACGAGAGCTTGAGTTTCAGGTTGGAGATAGAGTGTATCTCAAGATGGCTATGTTGAGGGGTCCTAACAGATCCATAGCAGAGAACAAGCCCAGTTGTGGAGCATGTTGGACCATTGGCATACAGGTTAGAGCTACCTCCGATTATGAGAGCCTTTCACAAGGTGTTTCATGTATCGATGTTGAGGAAGTGTCTACACCCTTCTGAGGAGTTAGTGGCTAAGATTCCAGAGGATCTTCAGCCAGATTTGACAGTTCCGGCGGTGCCTGTGAGGGTCCTTGAGAGGAAAGACAAGGTTCTGCGGAACAAGAGGATACCGTTACTGAGAGTTTTGTGGTCTTACGGTGGCGCAGAGGAGGAGACTTGGGAGCCAGAGGCAAAGATGAAGTTGAANAGTTGAAGTTCAGGAAGTGGTTCGACAAGTAGGTCGAAGAGTGAGCTTCTTTCGTCTTTGTGGCTATGTCTTTTGTTGGTTTTTGAGTTTTGGTGTTATTGTATTTCATTTTCGTTGTAACGATTTACATTTTTGAGATTTAATAAGATGGAGTTTTCCTTATTATTTATGGAGTTCGGATGTTACACACATTATTGGCCAATTTGGGTCATGAGACTATTCAATCTTATTGTTATAGACATTTAAGAATTTTTCTCTAAGGGTTGCGGTCCTGAATAACTCATTACACTTTTAGAGATATGGTTCTCTGGTATTCTTACATGATGTGTGGGCGTCAGTGTGAGTGACCTACTTGATGTGTGGGCGTCAGTGTGGGTAGCTTATCTGGGAGGCGTGGGCCCCAGTATAAGCAATGCCGGTGCATCTGGGAGGCGTGGGCCCCTGTTTGGGCGATTGCATACTTGTTTGGGAGGTTTGGGCCCCAATACAAGTGGTGTGATTTTTTTTTTACTTATTTTGGAGGCTTGGGCCCGAAATAAGTGTTTGGATAATGAGTTAAGAGAAAAATGTCTTGAATGGTGCGTATAACTTAGGATTGAATGATAGTCTTGGGATCAGTTGAGGATTCCAGTGTTTGGCCTTGCGAGGTCGGGTTTTGGTCTTTGAGATACGTGTGTTGTTCGGATTCGAGGTCGAATCCAGTTTAGTGGGAGAGAGTTGTAACATCCGTAAACCAAAGAAGCATTTTGGTTCTTTGGTGTGGATCGACACCAAGGGGGTAGTGTCGATCGACACCGGCTCGCGAATTTAATTGTGGTTTGATTTGAGTTAACCAGAATTGCGCCTGGTTTAGAGAAGGGACCCTAGGTCTTGTTATAAAAGTCGCGTGGCCGCTTTCCTGAGCTCGTTTTTGGAGACAAAACTTTGAGGAGGTGATTGGGAGTGTTCTTGAGCGATTTGGTGCGATTTCTGGAGCTTTGGGTGTTGTTTGATCTCTGTTCCATCTCTTTTCTCTCCCTCAATCCAAAACCAAGGTGAGTGCATGACTGTGGGTCCGTAAATCTAGATGGGAAATTGTTAGGTTGTTAGATTTGGGAATTTCGAGTTGTTCTTAAGAGTTCATGTGTTGTTTTCGTGTTATTTGTGTGTTGAATCGTATTCTGTGGAGTTTGCCATAAGTTTTCGTGTTCGTTGGTGCTGTTCATTAATCTCGGTTTCGATCTGGAAATCGGGTGTCGATCGACACCAAGTTTGGTGTCGGCACCACTATCTGGTCTGGTCTGATTTCCGGTTTAATTGAATTGAATTTGGTTTTGTGGTTTAAATCAATTGGAAATTGGTTTAATTGGTTTAATCGAATTAAATTGGTTTATTTGGTTCAAATTGATTTAATTGGTTATTTAATTGGTTTAATTAATTATTTCTGATTAATAATTAATTATTATTATTATTTAATTTTTGGAAATTATTTAATAATTATTTGGAGGTATTTAATCATGGAAAATTATTTAATAATTATAGTAATTATTTAAAAGACTTAAAAAGTCTAGAATTTACGTAATTGGCCTGTAGACAGGATGATCGTCTCACTGAGTATTTAAGATAATACTCCCACAACTCCATTCCAATGTGTTTCAGGTAAAGAAAAAGTGAGATCGCGGAATCGAGCCCAGAGGAAGAGGATGATAGGGATTTGTTGATTTATTTCATTATTTGATTTTATTTAAGCTGTTAGACTTATTTGTTTTATTATTTGCTTCCGTTGATTTATTGTTGAATTGATTTTATTTATTTATTTAAAGATTTTTTAAGACTTCCGCTAGAATTGATTAAGTTATAAAAAAAAAAAAAAAAAAAGTGTTGGTCGTTTCAATATATTTAAAAATTAATAAACATAATTTTTTTGTGAATCATGTTCAACCCAATCAAACCAAATTAAACTATGATACAAATATTTATCTGCTCTTAAAACAGTGCTAAAAACTGATTATAAAAAGTGATATTCTTTTACATCTATATGTACTTATTTGTCTAAATTTGTATCATTCTGCAAATCCCATACATAGCCGTGTCTCTGGTTTGAGTTCTTTTATTTCGTGAAGCTTTCTTTGGAAGATTTGTAAATTTTTTGAAAACGTGATATTTATTTCTCTGTCCAACAAAGCATATTGAATATGCCCAAGTTTGTATCACAATGCCTAAGCTCAAAATCTGCCGTTATTGATTCAACAAACATCCACATTTCCATGTCTATCTCTTTTCCATTTCGGTACATTTTCTCAAGTTTGGTCTATGACTGTGTATATTTGATCAGTTACCAAAACAAATCCATTTACTTTTCTACTAGAAATCGTCTCCATTTCAACATTAACAAAACTTGATAAACCATACCAACAAGTGAAGAACAAAATTAGTTTTTGATAACAAGAATAATGACAAGCCGTCCTAGATTATTACACACCAGACTAATTCAATCTGCAGTAGCAGATGATTATGAATTAGCTTTTCTTAAATCAACAAACTGAAAACAGAACATAAAAACCACATTACGATTTAAAGTTCTACAACCAAATTTATTCAAAGCGAACCAAAAGAAGCAGCTATTTGATCTGTGGTAATATATTTGATCAGTTTCCATAAAAAAAAATTAAAAAAAAATAAAAATCTTTAGTTTCTACTAGAATTTGTCTCCTTTTCATCAATAACAAGTCTTGATATAAGCATTGCATAGTGAATTACAAAATAGTTTCTGAAAACAGTTTCTGAAAACAAGAGTAATGACAAGCCGTCCTAGATTATTACACACCAGACTAATTCATTCTGCAGTAGCAGACTATGAATTGCTCTTCTTAAAGGAACAAACGAAACAACAAACACACACAAGACTGATATTTTCAGCTAACGAGTTAAGTCTACTACCAAATTTATTCAAAGTGGAAGCCAAAAAAGAGAACTAAGCCGTGAAATTGCCTTCAATCACCTGGTAACGCAGAGCGAATCCTCTCTCTTCCCACATAGCTTCCCCAAACACGTTCCCATTATCATCCTCCATACTGCATTTGCCTCCTCCAATCAGTAACGAATAGCCTAACGATCCCATCTGGCCAGCACTCAACACGTTTCTGTTGAGCTTTGGAACATAAAGCACATCCTTGATCGTCTTCTTCTCACCTTCCTCCGTCACGACCCTGACATCTCCTCTCCCTTCCGCCATGATGATCGATCCGTTGATCAATACGACCGGAGCTCTGTGTGTTCGGTCCAGAGTGGTGAAGAACTTCACGTATGGAGTCATGTGATTCGACGTTGTGGTGTATATCATCCACATATCCTCGTCAAATGTGAAATCACCAACAGTTATCGATAACATTTCGTAAATCAGGCCACCGTAAACAGCATCTTGTACATTCTCCGCCACCATAGCTGGTTTCGGATTCTTCCTCTTGCAATCTCTAGCGCAATGCCCTCGTTCTCCACATTGTAAGCATTCACTAATCTGTTCCCTTTCCGGTGAATCAAACATGTTCTTCAACATTGAAGCGATAGCATAACCTGGTAACGATCCAAACGTTTGAGCAAACGCAACAAACTCATCAAGGCTCGTATTCTTCAGATCCATGTACTCATCCAACAGCGGAGGAACACAATCATACGACATTGGGAGCGAGTCCAACACCTTCGTGATAACCTCATAATCGGGTTTCCCATTTTTCAAACCACGAAACTGTTCAACGATTTCCATCACTCTATCTAAGTAGGAATCCATGGGTTCTCTTTTGTTCATACTAAGTTCTTCGAATCGCTTCTCTAATTCGACGAGTTTCGCTTCTTCGTTACCTTTTTTGAGCAGATCCCAAACATGTTTCGCCGAAGAAGCCGTGAGAGTCTTCCTGAAAGCCGAATCCGTGAGAGAGGACTGCAGAATCTGGAGCGCTTTCATGTCTTTCACAGCGAGATCTCTCCATTTCGAGAGTTTTTCCGCATGAATCGTCGACGCTAGCTCTGGAATCTTCGATGGATCCGGCGGGACTCCGTTCTCAACAACATCCCAGAGTCCTTTCTCCACCAGTGTAGTTTTCGCAATCGAAGCCAGATCTCGTAGTTCAGGTCATCGGAAAGACCCTCATGTGTCTTCGCCGCCGCCATAGCCATAATGTCAGGGTTTCGATAAACCTTTTTTTTTTTTTCTTCTGGATATTCTCTTGGAGCAAGGAAAGCGATTAAACTATTCCCCTCACCTGAACACTTTCTTTTTATTATAGCAAAGCAGCAAACCGTAAGCCCTAAAGTTCAATTTGTGAAATCAAATGGTTTGCTCCGGTTAAGTGATCATTACTACTTCAGTTTCATTTTCTTTGAATTCCGTCTCTAGTCGACGTAAGTAAAATCGTTGACTTCTTTTAACATAGCCCAAACATATTTTTGCAGTGAGAATCTTCTGAAAAAATTGAATCCGTGAGAGCTCAATGCAGTGTTTGAAGCAAAGGCATTGCACAACTCAATGTGAAGCTCTTTAGAATATTTTAAAAATAAATATACTATTAGTTTAAGTAAAGAGTTCTTCTAACAATTTCATAATTTTTAGCCATACATTGCACAAACCAATGTGAGGTTCTTTAAACTTATTTTTTTTTGTTTTTATGCAAAGTGTTATAAATTCTTATAAAACAGAAACAGCTCTTATATATCCTTCAACTGTCTTCAAAAGGTGAGTTTCATGTGTGTGGTTATCATTTTCTTTTTTATAATAGTCTAGTGAACTCACACATTTTTATTTTCAATGTGGGACTTTGAAGAACTCATATCAAAAGAAACTATAAGAATAAAAATGATGATTTAATAAGCATCAAACTTTATAATATTGTTGGTTTAATATGAATTTTTTTCATGGAACTATATGATTAAACCAAATAATATCTATAATATTAAAAATATTTTGATGTGAAAAAGTTAAAAAATATTTATATCAAAATATTTGAAATAGTTTAACTTCCATAAAAAATTATAATATTATAACTTTTATCAAAAGATAAGTATTATAAATACAAAAATTTAAATCGTTGATAAAGTCAAAAAGATTATAACGATTTAAATTTTTGTATAAAGTCAACAAATATTAAAATAATTTAAATTTTTGATATATTATAATTGATTCAAATTTCTATATAATTCAGAAATTTTTATTTGATCAAACATTTAAAATTAAATATATATAAAATATTATAAATATCTTGAAAGTCTCACGTTAGAAATGAAGAACTATAATGGTTCATAAACCTATTATAAAAAGAATCACAGTGATAAAAAACTATAAGATTATGAATATTGATTTAATAAACAATTTTAAATTATAAGTAGTTTTGGTTTAATATAGTTTTTAATTAATTATTTATTTACAAATATAACCCGTAAATTTCTCACTCCGCGCAGGGCGCGGGTCCAATCCTAGTGTGGTTTGTTACTAGAACTCGTCCCATTTTCATCACCATTAACAAAAGCTTTGCAAAAAAGAATAACAAAAATAGTCTTTTTTTTTTTTCAAACCAAATTCGTCATATAGGTTTAAAGACCAAAGATAATATGAATTAGACATCAAACTGAAATCAGAATAACACCAAAAAAAAAAAAAAAAAAACTCCCATTAAGTCAACCACCAAAGTGTGAAAAACAGAGCTAATTAAGAGGTAAGATGACCTTTAATCACCTGCAAACGCAGAGCCATGTCTTTCTTATCCCACAAAGTATCACCAAACACTGCTCCAACTTGATCGCTGATAATGCATTCGCGACGTCCTCCCACGTTTCTGCTCATCTCAGGAACAAAAGGCACATTCTGGATCGTCTTCTTTTTCTTCCCATCCTTCATCACAATCTTCACATCTCCATTTCCTTCAACATTGATAACTTTCCCATCCGCCAATCCAACCTTACCTTTGTGTGTCCTGTCTAGAGTCGTGAAAACATTCTCATATGGAGTCATGTGAATCGTTGCAAAGCCTGATACCATCCACAAATCCTCATCATAAGTGAGATCACTTTTAGTAATCGGCGCTGCCAATACATAATCAACCACGATTTCTTCTTCTTCTTCTTCCTCCTCATCATGATCCACCCGACCTTTCGGGTACTCATTCTTTCTCTCGCAATCTCTTGCGTAATGCCCTGTTTCTTCGCATAGAAAGCACTCGTTTCTTCTCGGCCTAACTTGCCTCTCCTCCAGTCTTCTTTGTTGTGATTTCTCCTGTTGCAGACGCCGATTCAAGTCTTAGATTCTTCAACCTAAGAGAGGTAGCTTCCCTTGTAAATTTGTAATTGACTCATATATGTAACTAAACTCAACGAGAGCTTTGAGGGGCATGTTCTTCAGATCCGTGGGTTTGACTTTCACCAACAGTGGAGCAAGATTTGAGAGAGATGACAACACCTTGGTGATCACATGGTAATCGGATTTCGCAGTTTTCATTCGGCGGAACTGTGCAGCGATTTCCAAAACTCTATCCAAGTAGAAATCGAGCGTCTCTCCTTCATCCATACTAATCTCCGCGAATTTCGCTTGTTCGTTACCTTTTCGAAGCAAATTCCAAACACCTTTGGCAGAAGCAGCCGAGAGAGTGATCTTCCTGAAAACCGAATCTGGGAGAGAAGATTGCAATACCTGGAGCGCTTCCGTGTCTTTTCTCACAAGATCTATCCGTTTTGATACTTTTCCGGCTTGAATCGTCGCCGCTAACTCTGGAATCTTCGATGGATCCGGCGGGACTCCGTTCTCAACCACATCCCAAAGCCCTTTCTCGATTAGAGTAGTTTTCGCGACCGGAGCCCAGATTTCGTAGTCCAGATCATCGGATACATTCGCTGCCGCCATTGCCGTAATCCCGTAACTGTCAGGGTTTTCGATTTCCTGTATATTCTCTTGGAGAAAGCGAATATATGGAGAGAGCGAGAGTATACGAAACCGTAAATCCTAAATTACGTTTTGATATCGCGGGTAGACGATGTTTCGATTTCAGGCTTGGGTTCTATTTTTGGTTTGGTTTAATGCAATTAAATAACAAAGGCAGATGACGTGCAGCAAACCGACTTTGGGCTTGTGGAGTGCTGATCAAGCTAGGTTATTTGGTTGTATCTAAATAAGGAAAGGTATAAACTCTTGTATACACAGTATAAGCTCTTGCCGTCATATTTTCTTATATTTTTTGAGAAACGCAGAATTCAGAAAAAAAGAAGGGGAAGAGAAACATGGGAGATCTTCCTGAGGATTTGGCGATTTGCTACTGGACATACTCGCTAAGGTTCCGGAAGCATCTCTGGCAAGATTTCGATTGGCATCCAAAGGATGGAAAGCTCTGATGGGAGACTTGCGAAGAAGTCTCTGGTTATCATGTTGATTAAATCTAGGATTTATGTAGCCAGGTTTGATCCCCATGGCAGTCACGAAAACGTTATAAAGGGAAAAAGTAAAATCAGCGTCAAACACCCTTTTTCGAAACAAGTCAGTATACGCAACGTCTTCCACTGCGACGGTTTATTGCTATGCACCACCGCCAAGGAAAATATACTGGCTGTTTTGAATCCGTGTACAGGTGAAACCAGTCGGGTCAAAACTAGAATTTCACACGAGAAAATTGGTATGTACGCTCTCGGTAAATCCTCGCGCAACAAGTACAAAATCTTGAGGATAAATAAATTCAGTATCATGGACAAACCCCTAGTTGATTACGAAATCTATGACTTTAACACAAATTCGTGGAGGGTTACTATTGGTGAAGAAAATAGAGAGTGGTACATTACAGGGTTAGGCCCGCTATGTGGCGTGTATGTGGATGGAAATACGTATTGGCTTGCTGATGGTAATGGTGGGCAATGCATACTAAGTTTTGATTTTTCAACCGAGAGATTCGGACGTGTGTCTCTTCCTCCTGGTCATAAGCATTTTTCGTATGATTTTACTGGTTTATCGGTGACTATAGAAGAGCAAGAACTTTGTCTGCTATCTACTCAGAGCATAGTGGTATTATATTTATGGAGGGCAACGAAGATTGAGAGTAGCGGAGCCGTGTCATGGACCATGATCCTATCAGTGGATTTAGTCCATCATCCTTTGAAATTACTTACTGGGATGAATTTCTTGGCCGACCGAGAGAATAGAGTTTTAGTGTGTCCCGGTAAATCCAACAGATTTTTCGTACACATTTTGGGAGAAGACATGCGCATAAAAGTGGATGGTGATTATGCAGGATCTGAGTGCTCATTTCTCGTCAGTTATGTTCCAACTTTGGCTCAAATCCAATAAGGCTCTTTGGGGGTAAGCGCAAGGAAAGAACAAATTACGTGAGTTGTTGTAATTGTCTCACTAGCTAGTTTATGCATTAGTTCTTTGGGGTTATGCATTATTATCTATCCAAGTTTTGATACTTAATTATTTGTTCATTTATGTGAGATAACTTATTTTTTTATCAAACGATCGTCATAATCGAGTTGAAGAATTTCTGTTTTAAAGTCGCCATAATCCATAATGCTGAAGTCACGAATCAACAAGTTCTCCAAAATGTATGTATTGGTCAATACACATAAGTCATAAGATGTATGCGTTGGATTTTACGGTTGAGTTTAGTATTACTAGTAATTAAACCCGCGCGACGCGCGGTAACTCATTTTATAAAATTTATTTGCAATATATAAAAAAATTTATAAATACATTTTATTGCCAATTTATTTTGATAATATAAAAAATAATAATACAATAAATAGTAGTTGTACAAAAGTCATAGTCCCTCTATCCCAAAATGTAAGTAGTTTTGAAAAAAATAATTATTTCAAAATATATATAGTTTTATCTTATCAATGTAACTTTTACTTTATCGTATATTGCATGGCTAATTATATTATACACTTTTTTTCAGGAATGATGACATTATATTTCATTTATATATCAAATAATATTTTATTGAAAAAAAAAAATTTCTTAATTTTTCACTTTTTACGTATTGGTACAAATAAATTATATAATAATACCATACAATTAAACTTAGATGCTTTTAAATTATTTGGAAAAGATAGAATAAACATAATGGCGATTGATTTGTACAAACGGTGTGGTAATGTTCACAGCTAGAATATAAAGTTCTCTATTTATGAAAATCAAATTTTAGGTTAAAATTAGATTTTTTTTTTTATAATCTAGATAATAATTTATAATTCTTTGTGATATTTTTGGTATGTTCTAAGGAAAAAAACACACACACACACAATTTTAATTTATAAGGAATTTAGAAAAAAATGTCATAAATATTAAATATTATGTAAAAGTAAACAAATCATTATGGACAAAAAATTCAAGGAGTCTCGTGATTAACCAAATATTTATATATGAAATTTGGAGTTTGATTTATATCTAATTGGTCCCATGATTAACCAAATGTTAATATAATTTGAAGGTTTCTACTAACTGGTATTGATTCCCCGCTCATCTTCTTTGTTCCCAAATTAATTACATGATAGGTATAGGTATAACCATATTTATTGTGTTTGCTTCTCTCAAAACTATTAACCAAACACAGTTTACAAAAATAAAATTAACTATAAAAATGAAAATTTTAAACATATGTGATATTAGCAACTAACAAGTTATTTTCAAATTAAGAAGCTAAAAGAAATCATTATAATTTTATTTAAATATTAATATTTAGTTATTTAAAAAATAAAAAGATAACAGAAGTTAACTTTCTGTTAAACCGAATGTGTTAAATGGGTTCGATTTAAAACATTCAGGTATTAAAATGAACAAACAGAATAGTTGATGTATTATTCTCGGCACAAAAATAATTGGGGTATTAAAAAGCTTTTCAAAATTTAGTTGATGTATTTTTATGAAATTTTTTCAATTAATATATAAAACATTATATCGATTGCTATGAACAGCAGAGTTAAAAAACCTGCTAAGGTTTTCGTCCGTACTTAAAATATATTTAAACATAGAAGAAAAATTAATTATATAAATCTAACATACAATGTTTCTAAATCGGAAATACATTTCTACAAATAAGACAATAATGGCTAGTTTGTAGCCATTTTACAATGCGTTCACGAACGAATTTATGACCACAATTTAATTGTACAACCTCAGCCCCTACAACATAATCTTCTAAACATATAATGCATTGTATTATCACAAATTTTATCCTCACACGAGCATTCTGTATAAATTTCAACGTTCAAAGAATTAATAAAAGCGTTACTCGCTGCTATGAATTTTTTTTTTTTTTTTTTTTTACTTTTCCCTTCTTTTAATNTAAATTGATACCTATTACCTTCTAATTTCTAAAGACCGTTGAATAGCTTCGTTGAGTTGAATGTCTTCTTCTTCAACAATCTTGAGTTTGGTTCAAAAAATCTTCAATCGCTTGATGGATTTGCCGATTAAGATCCGATACGACAACAGAACATTGATGACAATACATGAAACGGAGAAGATTCCTTGGAGAAAAGTGTGGTGCTGATGTGAGTCGTCTAGCAATATTTATGGCATTTTGTTGATAAATGACACAGAAGAAACAATATTGATTCCGGCAGTAAATAGCGAATAAAGTAACTCATTTTTCTTTTTTGATATTTCAACAGAAATGAAATCTTCAATTGGAAAATAATAAGAAAATCTGCTGGATTCACTATTTCCTTCCTGGAAAATATCAACACTAACTTTTCGACAATCCCCTCCCACCCATTCCCGGGATTTCCAACTACTTCATAATGGACTAATGGTACATTGGATTGATAATATCTAGCAGAATATACAAACAATAAAATAAAATCAGTTAACGAAAGCCAATATAAAATCGAGTGGTGTAATAATTCTACATGAAGTCATTATTTTTTTAACCATTAGATTTATTTCTTGTAGAAAGTACCTGATCTCCATGAAGTTTCTTATTTTGGTTTATCTAACTTTTGTGAGTATCTTGCAAAATAAATATATTTGCATACACATTTACGTTTGTACCTCTTCATAAAACCATTTGGTTAAAAACGGTGTTTTGAACAGTTGTATCTTTTCATAGCATTTTCTTAATCTTTTTTTTAACGAATAGGAGAACTATAACAAATAATTTATTCAGCTGTATTCTATCAAATATGATTTAGTTTATCGTTGGTTGTGGTGGTATCATTAACCTCATGATTCGTTATAATTTGGTATCATTATCGCTTAATTATTTTATATATTTTTTTTCGAATAATGTTTTCAATTCTAACAGTTACATGGAGAAAAGAAAATATTTTGATTCTCAAAATTTCAGTGATCACAACAGATCTAACGGCTCTGGACCTTGTGAGACATTGCCAAAATGTTGCTACAGAGCCTTTTCATGAACTCATCGAGAGACGCCGTCGGAGAATCTACACCAGGAATGTCCACGAAAGTATCAAAGCAAGTCGACACATTCGGAGATCGCCGCACTCAAAACCGATTCCAATCTCCCGTAATCGCCATCGTCCACTACTAGAAAACAGGCTATTTGCGACGGAAACAGTTCCGTCGCAAATTTGCGATCGAAATGCGACGGATTTATGATGGAACAAGAAACCATCGCAAATCCATCGCAAGGTTGCGATGGAACACATTCCGTCGCAAATTTGCGATGACCTTGCGACGGAAGTGCGACTAAAAAATAATCCATCGCAAATCCGTCGCAAGTTTGCGACGGAATGGCGATGAAAGTCTTCCATCGCAAGTTTGCGACGGATTTGCGGTCATTTGCTTTCGCCGCAAAGTTTTTAGTCGAAAATCCATCGCAAATTTGCGATGGATTTGCGACAAAAAGTTGTTGGCCGACATGAGACCGGTTAGGTAAGCACGTGTTAAACGAAGTTTACCTAACTTATTGCGATGGAATAATCCGTCGCAAAGCCGTCGCAGGTCCGTCGCAAGATAGTCGCTATTCCGTCGCAAAGTCAAATCCGTCGCAAATCCATCGCAAAATATCCTTCGCAACTCCATCGCAAAGCCGTCGCAATTTAAAACTCATCTTCTATAAATAGCCAACGTGAGTTGTGACAATTCACAAAAAAAAAAAAAAA
>OVBJ01002927.1:1636-14655 GCA_900406535.1 Noccaea bulbosa
CGATGAGTAGCAAGCACTCTGTCGACCGTCGAGTCAACTGGGATTCCCAGGATTCGACTCTTATTTCCCTCTAAAGAAAGACAATGAACTTCTTGATGGAAGAAACTACAATCAGGTGGATGTAAAGTTTCGTCTCACTTGTTTCTATATGTCAAAAATAAAAGGATGTATTCGAGTGACCCAAGACTTATTGTGTAAATAAGTCATGTAAGAGTGGATGGTTTGACTTGCATTTTTTTGAGGTGAGTGTTTTTCTTGCAAAAATAATATAGTTTGGGTTTTTTTTGCACAAACCCTTATAAAAACTTAGAGGTTTAATTGTGATTCACGATAAAAGCCGAAGGGTAATATAGCCTTATAGTAATATAATAGTTTTCTTTTTTTTTGTAAGTTACAATGAACACAAAAGAAAACCAAAAGTTGTATTGAAGTTCCATTAAACTTTTGCGTTTTTTTTTTAAATGAAAAATTATATAAAATTTTACTTTTGTAAGTTACAATGAACACACAAAAAAACCAAAAATTAAATTGATGTTTCATTAAATTTTTAAATTTTTTTTTAAGTTAAAATTATATGATACGTGTCATCTTCTTCTGTGTCCACATGTCCACAATATGGAGAAGGTTGATCACAAATCATTATATGATTATAGCTATGTGTTTTATTAAACTGAATCCAGAAGATTAAAAAAGTAAATAAAAAGCAATTTGAATCAATTATAATTATATGGCCTATCAATAGGGAAGATGTAGAAACGATATTCGGAATCAAGTTTGAGCCTTACTTTTTGTTGTCCTTTTGGCAAAACTACACTTTTAAGGTGGTAATTTTAAAAACTATATTTCTTTTCATTGAGTAAAACAACTTTAAATTCTAAAATCTAAAATTTAAACCATAAAATTTAAAATTTAAATACTAAACCCTAAAATCTAAACCCTAGTCAAGTATTAGAGAATCCAAACTTAGATGTTAAATATGAAAAAGTGTAAATTTGAAAATTAACACTATAAATGTATAGTTTTGAAAATTGACACCCAAAAGGTGTATTTTTAAAAAAAATTCCTTAACTTTGTTATTGTTATATGAGAAGATGATCATCTTAACAAACTATAATAGTGCATGCGAATCCTCCTTACATATATGGTTCTCATGAGAGACCATAAAAAACACACAATACAGTTTGCAAAAGAAACGGCTTTAATCAAAGAAACAGAGGGAAAGGCTGTTTGGTATATACATATAATTGGTTCAAAAATATATGTTTGGTCTAATCGCAGAAACTGGTGAATTTTGGTTAACAATTGGGCCTATTATTGGGCTTCTGTCTAAATATTTCGGATATAACCCAAATTTGAACTCGTTGCTCATCATCTCCTCTCTCCGTCTCCTCTTCTCGACTTCAGCTTCTTCGATTTTCCTCTCATCATAAGTTTCTCTTTCAATCCATTTTTGGGGACTTCGTCGATCCTAAAGGTATACATTCTGATTCTCCCGTTTCAAAAATTTGAGATTTTTTTCTTCATGCTTTGAAGTTATTGAACCCAGTTGTGAAATTCTGACACTGAAACCATAATTTCAGCCTCTGATTCATTCCTTTTCTATTGAATTGTTTCTGGGTAGTTTCTCTGTTTGCATTGCAAATCGAATTTCATTTGGCTCTGAAACAAATTTGAATCATCTTCTGTGTCTGTGAATCTAAATATCACTAGCAATATCTTTATTACAAAAGATATAAGCTTTTTGGGTTTTGTATCGGAGAGATCCTCAAATTAGTACAAATGAGATTTACTTTTAAAAATTTGGGTATTGTGGTTTCTCTGTAAAGCTGTAACCTTTATAGTTGCCAACGAGATATCTTAAAAAAAAAATATATATATATATCTTGCTGTGTGGTTGAAACATCTTTACAACTCCTTATGTCAAAAATAACGTAAGAGTAACTGTGTAGCTTATGCAAACTGTTGAAGCTTATGCAGACTTTGAGCAGATAAAACCGTCTTTCGACGGTTGAAAGACTCGAAACTCCATAATTTGCTAAACGACCTTAGGATTTTCAATAACAGGCCTGATGAGTATGGATGAGGAGGTATCTCGGACAGCAAGAGAGTCGCTCGAGCTTGTGTTCCGCATGTCAAACATCTTGGAGACGGGACTAGACCGACATACTTTGTCAGTTCTCATAGCTCTTTGTGATCTTGGTGTTAACCCCGAGGCTCTAGCTGCTCTTGTTAAGGAGCTTCGGAGAGAGTCTATGCCCGAGTCTGCAACAACAACGCCATCATAACTCCTACGCCCTTTTAATACAACTCATCAGGTGTAACTGTGTGTACAATTTACTCGGATTAAGTATATGATTGGCGATTATTCAGAAAACTCTTGTTTCTTTGGTTTTGGTATGTTTCTTTTTTTTTTTTTTATAATGTCTAAGAAAACAATTTCAAGGATAGTTATTGACGGATAATTTAATTATTCTACCAAGATCTATCCATATGTAGACCTACCATGAATAAAACTATTCTTGCACCCGTTCTGAAAATTTTCCTTATTCGCTCTTGCCTTTTTATGCGAACATTTCTCCAATAACCTGCAGAAATCACATCTTCTGGGAATTGAAATCCATCCAACTTTCAAATCTCGAGATATCTACAAAGATTCAATCTTCCCATATAACTAGAGTTATACCCGCCCTATGGGCAGGGTGGAATAATAATTATAGGTTAGAAAAAATTAGTATACTTTTAGTTAAAATTCATTATCTTTGCGAAAATCATATTAAATTGAAATCGAGATCCTGTTTATTCTTAAATTTGTTGTGAATATCTATTTTTTTTATTGCTCACATATATTTATATAAGACATAAATGGCAATATAAAAATCTTAATTTTTTATTGAAATATATCACTTTATTGCTAATTTTTTTTTTCTAAATTGTTTAACATGCTCGGTTCTGAAAAAAACAATAATAAATATATTTATTTGTACTCCTCAAATTATACATTCCTTTTTGTTCATATTTAATGGAATTCTAAAATTCTATATTAGACTTTTCTAAATAATAAGTTTTGGTAAGTTTATAGAGGATACAACAATATTCCTTTTTGCAGTGGGGATGTTTCAATATTTAATTTTACGGTAGCAAAATTTCTTTAATAACAGGTAATTTTTCCCCAAAAAACCTAGTCGTGTTTAGTTAACCCTAAATTCATTCCTCTCCACGGCATCTACTTGCAAGCTTGCCGTATCATGATCTCCGGAGAAACACAGCTACCATCATCGTTTTCTTCACTTCCGGACGAAATCACAGAGAACATTCTTGCACGTGTCTCGAAATGGAATTATCAATCGCTTTCTCTCGTCTCAAAGAGATTGCGGTCTCTCGTTTCTTCTATGCAAATCTATAAGACCCGATCTCAAATCGGAGCCCAAGAAACATGCTTCTATGTCTGCTTAAAGTTGCGCAACGAGCCATATCCGAGCTGGTTTAGTCTTTGGGCAAAACCTAATCAAACCCTAACCAAACAGGAAGGGAAGACGACGACGACTAGGTTTAACAAGGATTCAAGTGGCAATTCCGTTGTTCCGACACCTTTTCTATCTTCCCATTCTTCTCACATAACAAATCAGTCCACTTCCATGGTTGGTTCGGAAATCTACGTAATCGGTGGACCCTATGAGGAACCGTCGTCCTCAGTTAGAATCCTCGACTGTCGAAATCATACTTGGCGTGAAGGCCCTAGCTTGACCGTGGCTCGGGAGAATGTGCGTGCGCTTGTCTGCGATGATGAAATATGTGTGATGGGAGGTTGCGAGACTGACGAGTACTCTGCAAACTGGATGGAGGTGTTTAACAGGCTTGCGATACTGACGAAGACTCAGTCTTGGACAGCCTTGCCGGGTCTTGGCGCTGATGAAGTCGAGTTGCTCAATCTTTTACGTGAATGTAATCGTTACAGTATAGGTAATGCGTTTGAAGGAAAGCTTTACATAGTTGTAGATGGAAAGGAGTACGCTTACGATCCAAAGGATGGTACGTGGAAATTTGTAAGACAAGAATCGTGTTTCCGATTCGGCTCCTTAGCGGTTTGGTGTGACATAGAGGATATAATATACGGTTGCACATGGTCTGGAATTTTAATGTGGGTTGACTCCAAGACTGAGGGTAGAGAATGGAGAGAGATTAAAGGTTTGGAAGAACTGCTTGAGGACCATATGACTGGTTTAAGAATTGGGAGGGAGTATGACATGGTTGACTATGGTGGGAAACTTTTAGTTATGTGGAAATTGCCTTATGTACAGGAGAAAAACAAGATTTGGTATGCGAAGATTTCTTTAGAATCAAGATGCAATGGACGTGAGATTTGGGGTAAGGTTGAGTGTGTCGATGAGCTTACGTTTCCTGTCGAATCATATAAATCATTTCGATGTATAAAAGTTTCGGTTTGATGACTCTTTTAGAGATTTGTATGAGTCGTTCTTTTGCTTTTTTTTTTATAATAATTTAATTAACTGAATTAAATTAAAATAATATTGTTTGAGAATCCCAAATAAGTTTTCACCAATGGAGATGCACTCTTACAAGCGAAATGAATTTTACACCAACTCCAGAATTGGTCTATGAGTTGTTTTCTTCACTACACCTTCAAGTTGAACTCCAAAACGCTCCATTATCTCAAAATAAGCTCTCCACATATCTAAACATGTAAAGAGGCTAAAAGACCCCAAAAGCACTAAAAAGACTATATATATATAAGAAAATTTTATCAAGATCAAAAATCCGGAAAAACTATGATAACTATTGCAATATAGGTGATGTGTCTGAAGGACGATGAACTTCTTGATGGAAGAATCTACAATCGGGTGGGATGTAAAGTTTCGTCTCACTTGTTTCTATATGTCCAAAATAAAAGGATGTAAAGTGACGAAAGACTCTCCATCTTCGAATAACCGGCCTGCAAGTCAAATTACTCTTGCAGATGTCAAATTAGATAATGATAGAGATCATGAGACTGATCATGGTGAAGAGTCAGAGAGAAGGAGGAAACGTTTGTGGTTTCATTTCCTCTTCCTTTGCCTTTGCCTATGAACTATGTGTTCATGCAAAAAGCTCAACAATCAAAAATCTCAGTTTCTGGAAGGATAATCTACACTAATAAAATCTGCTATTTGGGGTTCCTCAGGCCATCTACGTCAGCATTTTCGGATTTCCTACCAGCATGCCACGTGGCACCATCTATTTCTCATATTATATTGCACAGAATAATACCTGGTCCGAGAAATTAGCCCACACGCGAGCCAGCATAAAACTGAGACCCAACAGGCCCATATTGATTATTCACCCTACTATGGCCCACCCTTTCCTCCCATCCTCAACCTTCACGCCGGACACTGAAACTGAAAGTGCTCCCTCATCATTTAATAGCAGAACATCTCGCATCCCCCCATTCTATTCCTGTAAGGTGAATCAATTGCCACCCCCCTCTTAAACTCAGACAATCAGTTTCAATTCTCCCAGCCTCTATGATGAACCCCCTTCGAGATCCATCTATAAAACCTCTGAAACCCCATACCCGCAACCGCTCCAATTCACTCGCAAACATCATAGACCACCGAAGCTATGATTCATCAGTGTAGTGATGACACATGTATTTCTGAAATTAAAACTTTACGTCTTTTTCCTTTTTCCTTTGTGAGATTAAAACTTTACGTCTTCCTTCCAATTCTTATTGTTCGATTGAATTATTCGCCTTCTATGTTCGTGAAACGTTGTTATCTGTTACCAATCACTAATTCCCGATCTCACATCCACCTTAAAACCCCGGTTTCTAACCTTACTCTCCGAAATTAACCAGTCGATCGAAATTCTGATTTTAGCAACCAACAATGGAAGAAGCTTCATGGAAGAAGCTTCCTGGCACTCTAATGTCACAAAGAAACACCGGTAACATTGTAGCTATTTTACAAAACTGAAATAACCCAAAAATGGAGGAGACGAAGGATGGTATGAGGTTCGAGTGAAGGCTATGGCGGTTAAGGCGATGATTGAGAGGATTAACAAAGGAGAGATACGACGGAGGTGGTGGCGCTTAAAGCTTTACAGGAAATTGGTTTGGGAAGTGGAGAAGGAATCTGATTCGGCGGTGAGAATCGGCGGGAAGTGGAGAAGTGGAGAGAACCGGCGGTGAGAATTTCAAGGCTGATTCGTAGCCTAACAATTTATAACTTGCATGGTCCATCAATGAAAATTAGATATGAGCACATCTACATAGTAATATAAATTATATCGTTTGGAAACATAATACATAATTCGTTTAATATTATATAATGGTAAGTATTGATTGTGGTTATATATTATAGATGTTGGCTGTGTATTCTCGACACTTATTCTATTAGAAGCTATACATGTCTCACTGGAATTAGAGCTTACGGTTCATCAATGTGCAAAGTTCTATAGGATCATGTTGTTGGAAATCTACACACAAAGCTTAGTTATAGCTACATTTGGGGTTGTTTGCATTTATTAATATCATATTAGCAGTTAAATCTTGGCTTTAGCCGATAACAAGAGTGACAAGCAAAAACAGAGAAAATAATATTAAGATCGATCATTCTGGTTTTCATTTTTTATATTTTGAAGTTGATCAATGCTACTTTCAAACCGTTTAGGGACACTTGACACTACACTGTATAAGTCTGTAAGAGTTTTTGCATAATATATTTTTCTTATTTTTCCACATTTTTAGAGCCAAAATTCCGATGCAAAGAAAGCTCCCTATGAGCTATCGCTCTCCACTATAAGCTATCACTCTTCACTATAAAAACATTAGTCCTGGTTCATTCCTCTTTCCTTCTTAGCATTGACTCATGTTTCATATATTGTTGTTATCAGAGAAACGGTATTGCTCCACGTAGACATGTTCGTCAGCTATATACAATGGATATTAATGGATAGAAAAAACTTTCACAGCAAATTTTACATAGAAGCGAAGCAAATCTCCGAGGAATGTCAAAGTCTGTGGCAGCGCAAATCCACGGAAAAGAGGATATGAACTTCTGCTGGATAGCTCTGCCTTGAGCAGAAAGATAAGGGATAGTAACTTATAAAAAAAAGTCTTCCTGAGTTTTGTAAGAAAAATTGGAAAGAATAGAACATGTGTTAGAAAAATCTAAAAGAATAGAACGGCTGGATTTTATTTCTCGCAAAATGGATGTTATATTTATTTGCAAACATTTATTCGTCCTTCGTTAGATGAAATTACTTTTCCCTTCTGAGGGATATAGAGTTACATACGTATTTTTTTGTTAAATACATAGAGTTACATATTTTAATATGAAAGGAGAAGAACCACAACCGTAAGAAACTATAATTGGGATTAAAAACACAATAAAGTACCAAAACTGAATTAAAACATGAAAAAGTTGATATTTCTTACTTGTGGTAAAAGCTCAAAGATGTTAGAAAATCATATTGGAGAACGGCTACAAAGTTACATTATTGTCTATGATGTGAATATTATCAAAATTTGAGGATCTTACCAATTGAAAGATATGGTGAAAACTTGCACATTCAAACAACCCATGCGTAGCGTGGTCAATCTCCTAGTCTACACTAATAAAAGTACTAATTTGGGGCTCCTCAGGCCATCTACGTCAACAATTCAGCTTCTTTACCATGATGCCACGTGGCATTCTACAAAAACAAATTATAAAAAAAAATATTACCCTTCGTTAATCTCTTCTTCTCTCCGACCTTCGAATTCTCTGTTTTTTCCAAACGATTTATCTTCCTCAAAATCTTCAATTCATCTATTTATTCCTCAAATCAGATTTTCTCCCAAGCATCACCAAACCGATTCTCAATATTGTTAAGACATGAAGAAGAAGAAGAGAAAAGCTTCAGACAAAGAGAGAAGACGCACAGCTCTTGAGAACAACGACGATGGAGCTTCCCGTCTCTAGCCGCCGCTTCTTCCGATTCCTCTTTAACTGGAACATTTCCGGAGTTGCCACTTAACTACTTTAGGGATTTGGCTTCTTCTGATGCTTCCGTTAGAGAAGCAGCTGCTGCGTCGTTGGTGTCGAGGTTGCAAGAGATTCAAAAGCAATACGAGATGTTACCTGATAAAGAATCCGTTGACGGCGGATTGATGCTTCAAGCTGAGAAGAACGACGGTTTGGATAATTTTACGCCGCATCTGAGATACGCTCTACGCAGGCTAATTTGTGGAGTCTCTTCTTCAAGAGAGGTTTCTATCTCATTATGTGGTTCACTTCTCATATCTAAAGATCTAACTTTTCTATCAATTCCTGATTGGAGAACACTGATTTTTACTGTTGTTGCTCATGTTTGTTTTAACAGTGTGCAAGACAAGCATTTGCCTTGGGGTTAACATTGCCTGTTAGCATAATTTCTTCCATTAATATGGAATCACTGCTGAAACTCATTTCTGATTCTTTGTCAGTATCTTCATCCATGAAAGGACAAAGTAAGTTGTCGTTCTTTTTTCATTCTTTCTTTTGCTTCATGTGATTGTTTATTAAAGAGAGGCTCAAATGCTTTGATTTTGCAATTGACACAGGAGGTTAAGGAATGCATGTTGGGTCGGTTGTTTGCTTATGGTGCGCTAGCGAGATCTGGAAGACTTATTGAAGATTGGCAGTCTAATAAAGACTCTTAGATCATCAAAGAATTTATCAATGCTGTTATTGGTCTTGCTGCGAAAAAGTGTTACTTGCAAGAACCAGCTGTTCATGTTCGTCTAGACTTTGTTGAGAAGGTATAATAGGTTCATTCTTACAATACCATTTACTATGTGCTGTGAAATCTTTACGATACCATCTTATTGCTGTGCAGCTGCCGGCTGAAGCCGTCGTGACTCATGTTATGGAAGCTCCAGAGCTTCATAAATGGTTTGAACAAGCCACAGAAGTTGGAAACACGGATGCTTTGCTCCTATCCCTTCAACTCCGTGAAAAGATTACAAGTTTGATATGACGGAGTGGACTCTTTACCTCACAAATTCTGCAATTTGTCTTAATATAGTAGGCCTCACAGAGAAGGTATGTGATTCTAAAATACGTTTGTTTTTCGTATGCTTCTATGTACAACATTTTTTTCGCAGAAATATGGTGCTAATATATATCATATTTGTTTACAATTCGGGAACAGCCTTCTCTCAAAGTCATATTTGTATTGATAATCTTATAATACTACAGATTTGGGTGATGCTTGATTACAAATGCTGGATAAGGAGATTCTACCTCTAAGGCGAAAACAAATTAGAAGCCACGATGAACCCCTAAGTATGATCTACAAATGATTTGAGCTGGGGATGGGATCACCGTTTTGCTAAAAGCCATTGACATCGTTTACCAGAAGTAGGGAGAGTGTCAGGAACTGTGCGGTGGATCTGTTGTAAAAAGACATTTGGAGAAACAGAGAGGCTGAAGATGGTTCCTAGAACGGTTAGACGCTTCAGATTATCGTTTACAGCTATGAGAAAAAGATGGACTTTGAAACAAAACCATGGGGGATTGAAAAACCAAGGGCTATTGATGCAAGGTAGATCACAAATTGACACAAANAAATCATGGGGGATGTTTTGGGAGATCAAAGGACATGGTATTCCTACATGTTCAAATGGAAGAGTAAGGCCTGTCCTAATCTCATATCCAAACAACTAATATCTCCGAGGAGTTAAACATTCTTTGCATCTCTTTCTTTTTTTGGGTTTTAATTTTTTGCATCTCTTATTAACCAGCGGCGGCACAGTTCGTGTCAACGACACCGTCCATGTTGCACATGAGAAAGACATAGCTATTGACAACAGCCCTGAACCCAAAGAGACTACAAAGATGAAACAGAAGCATAAACACTACAACAACTAAAGATGGGAACACCTTTTTCTTTTAATTTTTTTAACAATCTTCTATGTCATACTAACACCTACCAATAGTCGTACTATGTAATCAAATTCTACTAAGTACAAACGAAAGCAAAGGAACAAAAACAATCTTAAGAAAAACATCATTTACTGGAATGATTTTGGAACATATGGCCAAGCTTTCTTGTCGATCAAAGACTTCACATTAATGATCTCTTTTGCAGATTCTTTGGCTCTAGCTGCAGCTTCTGCTGGTGGCATTGGTTGTAAATAAAATATTTCCTTCAGCGATCTCGGTCTCAGGGCTTCTTACCTTCGTTTTGACCTTAACACAATCATCTCCTCCAAATCTAAGGATGAGAAGAAGAGCCTCAAGGAGCTCACTGGCAAGCTTTTCGATACCATCAAACTAGCCGATGAGTTTGACCATGGAACTTAAAAAACTTTATACATATTAATTATAGTGATAAGAGTAGCTTCGTCTTTGACAGGTAGCACTGTAGACATGCATTGGCCGTATTAGATATTAAAATTTGGTGACATAATCAAAACCAATTTTCAGGCATCTCAAACCTATATGTACTCTCTCATGTAGTTTCATGGATATGCTAAGTGGTCCTTTGACTGTTGGTAGTTTGGAAACGCCAACGATTCCCCATTTTGGGTACTTTCATAAATTGGAACTCGAGTTTACATTGACACAATATTATTAAATATGTAGATTACTAGAAATACATGAGTGAAGATTGCAAGCTATTCACCAAAACACTTAATTTAATATTTTTGTCAATACAATTCTTAAATCAAAATTACGGATTGCTGTTTTTGATAGTAGCAACAAAAAATAAAAAATTAAATCTCTATTCACATTATAAAGTTATGAGTTTCACTGAAAAATATTTGTCTTCCATTCTACCTACAATTTTCAAGAAACCTCTGGAGTCGCAGCAGTCTTTAAGAATGAAGGGGTTTAAGACAGCCTAGGGGTTTAGGACAACATAAACATTAAAAGATTAAAAAGTTGTAAGCTTAATACAGGAGACGAGTGATCATGAAAATTTTCAAAAGATTATACTGATGAGAATCAACACAGCAAAACCCCTTGTTCCTTTCCAGGTATTGACACCTAAGCTTTTTTAAGCTTTCTGAAGCTGACACCTCAATTAAAATCTCCAACCAATGAGAACATTTAAAATAATCACAGTCAGCTTTTTCTTCATCTCTATTTGCCACGTCAACATACAACACAAATTGGTTTAATTTCTTTTTGTGCTCGCCACCAATTCCGACTTATTCACTTCTTCTGCTTCCACCGATCGATAGTTCTTCAAATAGATTCACAAGAAGTATCGATCGATTCCGATGGAATCTATGTCCCTGTGAATCGATCCCAATCGCAATCTGAGTTTCAATCTCGATCAAGTCTCTAATGCTCCTAAGCTGCAATCTCAATCTTGATCCCAAAATCTCATTTTCATCCTTCGCCGTATGCCGTCATGCATTTCACGTCGGAGCTGGAGAGAATGGAAGAGGAAGAAGAACCACTTGTGGAGGAAGCAATTTGCTTATGAGGAAATTCTCTGAAATCGATGAAGATCAAATTCCTGATTGTTCCTCTTCTCTTATGTTGATCAACGACTCTAATGGGTATTTTTAATCTACTGTCAAAGCTTAAAACATAAACATACAACTCGGGTTAAGCAGCGATCTTTTGACACATCGTTATTCACTTAAAAATTCATCCATTGTTGCGTTTAAAGCCGATGATTCCAGCAACTTCAGCTTTGATCATTCCTCGAGAACAAAGTTTGATACCAGCGGAACAGAGAAAGGAGAAGAGAGTAGGAACGAAGAAGAGGCCTTGAAAAAACCCGAAAAGCCGAATTCTTTAGATCAAAATTTGGCTTCTTCGTCTTCGTAAGGAGTTGATTACAATGAAGCTGCTGGACTAGAGAGCATTTACAAGCTTAGTCCTGCTCCTGAATCAACCACATCAATCGAGGATGATATCGATGGCTCCAAAGGGAAAGTTTCACGGAGAAAGAGGAAACAACCAAGTAGTAAAGAGAAGAAAGTAGTTGTAAGGAACAATGGGAAGAAAGAAAAGCGAAGTCTTGATAAACTGATTGCTATGAAGAGAAACATTTAAGAAAAACCGGTTATTGCTGCTTCTGCTGAGAGAAAAGTAACAAAGAGGCAGCAAGAAGAGTAGAAGATCGAGCGGCTTGTGAGGGATTATTGAGCTTCTAATTATATAGTCAGCTTAAAGCCTTAGACTGGAAAAATATTAACATACCTCCTGTTCTTTATTCTACTGAACATGCTTGGTTGTTTAAATTGATGCNGTAGTCAGCTTAAAGCCTTAGACTGGAAAAATACCTCCTGTTCTTTATTCTACTGAACATGCTTGGTTGTTTAAATTGATGCAATCTATAAAGGTAATCTTCTAAACTTTTCATTTTCTTGAATATATAGTATATAGTATTTATAGACATTTGTTATCTGGTTATCACAGTTGCAATCTATATGCTAAATTGTTTTGAGGCTTTAACATCGCAGGCTATTCCTGAAGTGAAAGATAAATTGCAAAAGTGTTTGGGAAGAGAACCAAGGGAAGCTGAAATAGCTAAGGAAATCAATATGAGTGTGGCTAAAGTGAAAAGGAAAATCGAATTAGAAAGAGCTGCAAGAAACAAAACTTATCAAGGTGAGTGTAACAAAACCNTAGCTAAGGAAATCAATATGAGTGTGGCTAAAGTGAAAAGGAAAATCGAATTAGAAAGAGCTGCAAGAAACAAAACTTATCAAGGTGAGTGTAACAAAACCATGTTAAAAAGATTTTTACTATTGTTAAGGACATAACTCTTTTTTAACGTAGAAAAGATTGTTATGGTCTTACTCTTATGGACATAACTCTGTTGAACTTAATTTCTTTTCACTCTTACAATGCAGCACAATCTTCGGCTTGTCTTGTTTACTATGAAGAAATATTTTCAAGATTTTACCGATGGGCCAAAATTCCAAGACTTGTGTCAAGCCGGCATGAGAGGGCTTATCACAGCAATTGGCCACTTTGAGCCGCTTTGAATCAGTACTTTACACTTTCTCTTTGGCTCTGTTTTTCAGATTTTGCAGA
>OVBJ01002928.1:0-14649 GCA_900406535.1 Noccaea bulbosa
AGACGATGCGGATGTCCGCAAGACTGCTTTCAGGACGAGGTATGGGAATTTTGAGGTTGTGGTCATGCCTTTTGGTTTGACTAATGCGCCAACAGCTTTCATGAGGGTAATGAACGACGTATTCAGGGAGTTTTTGGATGTGTTCGTCATCATCTTCATCGATGATATCTTGGTTTATTCCAAGAGTCCTGAGGAGCATGAGGTTNAGAAGCTTCGAGAGCAGAAGCTGTTTGCTAAGTTGAGCAACTGCAGCTTTTGGCAGCGAGGCCGGGTTGTTGGGGTCTTTGAAAGACGTGTGTTGTTCGGATTCGAGGCCGAATCCAGTTTAGTGGGGGAGAGTTGTAACATCCGTAAACCAAAGAATTGTGATTTTTCTTTTGTGTCGATCGACACCAGGGCTAGTGTCGATCGACACCGGTCCGAAATTCGATTTCGGGTTTGATTTGAGTTATCCGGTTTTCGCTGGTTTTGGGTTGGAAACCCTCAGACACGAAATAAAAGCCTTCAGCCGCGTTTCAGGAGCTTGTTTTTCGAGACAAGAGTTCCGGAGGCGTTTTTGTGGCGTTCTTGAGCAATTTGGGAGATTTTGGAGCTTTTTGGTGTTGTTTGATCCCTGTTCTTCATCTCCTTCTTTCTCCCAATCCAAAATCAAGGTGAGTGTGTGACTTTAGGTCCGTGATTCTACATCTGGATTGTTAAAATTGTTGGATTGTTGAGTTTTGTGGCTGTTCTTGAGTTATGTGATAGTTTTCGTGATTATTGATGTGTGGAATCGTGTTTGGGTGATTGTATGTGATGATTCTGTGTTTGTGGCTTGTTTCATCGCGTTTGAACTGCGAATCGGGTGTCGATCGACACCAATATGGTGTCGGTCGACACCAATATGGTGTCAGTCGACACCAATGTTGTTGGTACCGACCGACACAAATCCTGTGTCGATCGACACTGACGCTGGTTCAGGGGTTAACCGGTTTAATCAAACTGAAATTGAAAAATTGAATGGTTTAATCCGGTTAAGTGGATAATTGGATTTAATTGGTTAATTAATTATTTTTGGATTTAATAATTAGTAATATTATTATTTAGCTTGAGAATTATTTAATAATTATTTTTGGAGATATTTAATTATGAAAAATATCTAGTAAATTGTGGAAATTATTAAAAGACTTAAAATGGTCTAGAAATTGCGTAAATGGTCTGTAGACAGGATGATCGTCTCACTGAGTATTTATGAAATACTCACGCAACTCCATTCCAATGTGTTGTAGGTAAAGAAAAAGTGTGATCGCGGAATAGAGCCCAGAGGAAGAGGATGATAGGGATTTATTGATTTATTTCATTATTTGATTTCATATACGTTGTTAGACTTAATTTTTTTATTATTTGCTTCTGCTGATTTATTGTTGAATTGATTTGATTTATTTAAAATTTTTTTAAGACTTCCGATAAAATTGATTAAGTTAAAAAAAAAAAAAAAAGTGTTGGTTGTTTCAACAATCAGTTTCCATTTTTGTGTATCATGCGAGAAGTAGAGCCCACATTGACAAGAGTGGATCGAGTATAAAACAAAATGAACTTAGCATATTCTTTTCTTGGTTGGTTGTTTATATCTGTTATTTATGTACATAGATGTACCTGATAGTATATGTATAGACTCTTTAATATGTAATGGCATTTTTTGGAATAAATATAGATAATGATAAATAGCCTGAACTGCCTGAGTGTATATATAGATTGATGCTTTTGGCTTATCTAGATTCATTGTTATCTTGTAATTTTAATTACATACTCATTAAAATAAGAGTAATAGGAGTAAAACAGTACCATTAGACTCGAGAAATTAATCAAAGTCGAATTTTGATACTCCAACTTTTGGTACTTTAATCTCGAGACTTTAAGCTTGTTGTGAAACTTTTCTTATAGTAGAAAAAAAAATTAAAACATTACTTGTAATGAGAAGGATGATAAATGTAAAACCAAAAAAGAAAGGGACGATAAATTACTTATAGTGTAACATTTGTTTGTAAAATCTTCCATATCTTTATTTTGTGTGTAGAAAATCATTATAAAAAAAAAAAAAGAGAAATAAATTGTAAAGGCGGTCGAATGATCTAGTATGTGATATTGTGATAAAGAAATGTTGAGAGCATTTTTTGGATAAATAAATGTTCAAATTAATTTAGCATGTATACTGAAAAGCAGACTCTATGGCACCGTCGTACAACTGATATATTGCTCTGTGTAATGTGTATACTGCCNAATAAATTGTAAAGGCGGTCGAATGATCTAGTATGTGATATTGTGATAAAGAAATGTTGAGAGCATTTTTTGGATAAATAAATGTTCAAATTAATTTAGCATGTATATTGAAAAGCAGACTCTATGGCACCGTCGTACAACTGATATATTGCTCTGTGTAATGTGTATACTGCCAATTCTCCTCATCCTTGACTGGTGCGTACGATATTGAGTTGTTTGATTTGATTTACTTTTTAGGTTTACTTTTTTCTTTTATTTTTTCCCTTCTAATTTTTTTGAAGACAACCCTTTGGGGATCAGAATCAAGCATACAAATGTAATGTTTTGTTGGTTTTTCTTTTTCTGGTGTCGTTTCTGCCCGTTAAAATTTAATGTGATGAACCATGATTAAACTTGGTTATATATATTATTATAACCCCTCCTCTCTCTCTCTCTCAAACTCTCACACAGTCACACTCCTCCTCTCTCTCTCTGAAACTTTCACTCTCCTCTCTCTCACACAACAAAGATGCTTCCCGACGAAATGACCGCCTTCACCTCCTCCCCTCCAGGAGGCCGTGTCACTCTGAAGGGATTTCTTGGTCTTGTGAGCCCTCGCCGTGTGCCTGTCACTCTCAAATGTCGTTGGTTTAGTCTCCGGCAATCTCCCGCTGCGCAGCTCCAAACCCTAACCCAGAATTAAGAAATCACCGGAGAAATCACGGCCTCCGAGGTTGTCGTCGAAATTGACAGTCTTGCCTCCTCCAGTCGCCGTGCTCCCCAAACCGTAACCGAGAACACCACCGCCTCCGTCCGAGATGTCGTCATCCATGTCCCCTCCTCGGTCGTCACCTCCTCCTCCTCCAGTAGCCGCCCTCCTGTCACTTTCAAGCGTCGTTGGTTTGGCCATGCCTCAATCTCCCGCCGTCGGAGGCGACGCTGAGCCTCCTTAACCTCGCCAAAGCCAAACCGAGGATGTTTGGGCCACATTTCTGAAAGAGTATTTCTCTTTTGTGAACAAATGCTTTGTTATGATTTTTCTCTTTGTGCCGCCATCTAAGTATGTGTCCCCGAGTGACCATATGGAAGAGCCGAAAACTCCATTTTATAGATTCCTCTATTTGGTATTTCCCGTCGTTTTCATTCTCTTGCTCGTTCTTTATGGGGTGTTATACCAGAGTAGGCACCTGTTCAACAACCCCAGGGTGAGATTTTGTGTGGAGCTCTTATCCGTTGTCGTTGCTGCCCTGGCCATCTTCCAAGCCATGATGTGTTTGATGCCAAGACCCACCTTCTGTCTGGTGGGTCTTGTTGGGGTACTGGTCATGGCCTTGATGATTATAAAGCGTATGGAGTAGAAACTTGAGTTTTGTATTTTACTTTGAGCATCGTCTTTGATTTAGCTAGATTTAGTTGTCTTAAGATGAGAATAAAAGAGTAACCATGTGATTGTTTTCATGACTATTTGAATACAAGAACGTTTTAATGGTCTATTCGATTTATCATTTCTATACTATTTCCTCACGAATTTTACTTCCATTTCATCATATTGGTTTCTGCAAAGTGAAAGAATAAGGAGGACTCTCTTCTCTCTCTCGTATATTCCATTGAGAGAAAGTCAATTCTCTTTTTGTCTTCCGATTTCGTAAAATCGGATTGTTCTTATCGTTTTAGCTTTTTTTACTTTTGCTTTTGTTTTAGATCGAATAATTTTCCGGATCTAAATCCGACTTTGTTCGGTTGGGTTTGCCTAAAGAGATAGGTTTATCCATGATAGAAGTCTCGAGATGATGCGGGTGTTTGATCGGAGTTTGAAAATTCGGACCATCGCCTTAGATAGAAGACCCGAAGAATACCTCCAGCTTAATCATCCGAGGTTTTATTAAAGCTAGTGAAGGTAAAGAAAATATCTGCGTTTTCCGGTTAATGGGATATCAACTCAGTCAAATTGTATCCCATCAGTTACGTAGTCAACACATTCACTTTCATTAACTTTAGTCATGTTCATTACTGAGAATATCATACTTTAGGAAAGCTTGATACTCTTGTAGCAGTATATATCGATGTAATCATTCTTGTGAATAATCACTCTGAAATTTCTGAAACACAAGTCTCTGTATTTCTTCATGGTATCAGAGCCTGAACTCTCTTGATTGGTCTAATCGATTGATTGGTTTATTTTCTTTTTCCCGATTTTGGTCCTTTTCTTTTTCGACAAAGGGAACTGTTGCGACAACAATGACTCCAACAACGACTCTGACAACGACTCTGACTACGACTCCAACAATGACTCCGACAACGATGCCTGCGAGTACAACAGCAACTATACAAGCCAATTACGTCATCACGAAGAGAGATTGACATGGCGTTCATGGTCTGAATGACGATCAGTGGCGGACATTGATGACTCTGTTGAATGGTGCAAACACAGAAAAGTTGTCGGGTCATAATTCTAATCTTTCTTCTTGGATAATGGATACCGGTGCTTCACACCATTTAACAGGAAATTATAGTCTTCTCACGGATGTTAGAAAGATGGAACCTGTATTTATCATTTTGGCAGATGGTAGAGAACGGATTTCTGTCACAGAAGGAACAGTGGTTTTGGGTTCTCATTTGATTATGAAATCGGTATTTTATGTTGAGGAGATGTGTTCTGATTTGATAGCGGTAGGACAACACATGGATGAAATCAATTGTGTGGTTCAATTGTCTGATCAAATCCTTGTCGTTCAAGACCGCATTTCGAGGATGGTGATTGGAGCGGCTAAGAGGGATTCCGGGACCTTCCGTTTTTGCAGAATGGAGTTTGTCGGGTCGGTGGAAACTGAAGATACCAAGTTGTTCAAGTTGTGGCACCAACGATTGGGGCATCCAGATGTTAAAGTTGTTGGCTCTTTGAAGAATGTTTCAATTTAAGTTGTTTCTGATTTTTCAAATGAAGCTTGTGACGTGTGTCTACGCGCCAAGCAAACAAGATCTCCATTCCCTTCCAGTATCAATAATAAAACTCGGAAAGTTTTTGAATTGATCCATTGTGATTTATGGGGTTCTATCGAACGGTTTCTCATTGTGGAACACGTTAATTCTTAACAATTGTTGATGACTTCTCTCGAAGCGTTTGGCTACATCTTTTGAACGACAAAACTGAGGCTCCTGCGTGTTTGGAAAACTTTATATCTATGGTCGATAGACAGTTCCAAACAAAGGTTCAAAGTGTTAGAAGCGACAATGGCACGGAATTTACGAGTATGAAACGCTATTTTCAACGACAAGGGATTTTACATGAAACCTCTTGTGTCGGCACTCCTCAACAAAATGGACGAGCTGAGCGAAAGCATAGGCACATTCTTAACGTCGCCCGAGCTCTTCATTTTCAGTCCAATTTGCCCATGGAGTTTTGGGGTGAGTGTATCTTAACTGCTGGGTATCTTATTAATCGAACACCAAGTTCTGTTCTTAATGGTTTGACACCATTCGAAGTCTTACATGGAAAAGCGCCAGATTATACTCATTTGAGAGTTTTTGGGAGCTTGTGTTTTGCGCACAATCAATCTCACAAGGGAGATAAATTCGCCACACATAGCCGGAAATCAGTTTTTGTAGGCTATCCTTATGGCAAAAAGGGCTGGCGACTCTATGATTTGGAAAGACAAGAATTTTTCATCTCTCGTGACGTGGTGTTTTTCGAACATCAATTTCCGTTTCATGATTCTCAGACTGTTTCTGAAGTTAGAGACAACGACAATGGAACCTTGTGGGCTCCAACTGATCAAGATGAAGACATCAGGCCCATACAATCAACAATTATTAATTCGGGCCCAATACAAAGCCCAAAATTAATGCCACCTCAGCCTGAACCTGATGTCTCATCATCTTCTTCGATCTCTGCTTCGTCGGTGCCCGCCGCAGACTCATTTGATTCGTCTCCTACTTCACTCAGTTCTCTGGCACAATCTCCGGCGACAACAACTGAGACCTCTGAACCACCAGAATTGCTTGGCCGTGGCCAACGAAAACGAACAGCTCTTGTCACTTTACATAACTATGTGATGAACACTGCTCAAAGCAAACTGTTGTCTAAGGCTGAGGTAACGTCGACATATCCCATCTCAAATTATGTTGATTGTCAAATTATGTTGATTGTCGTCTTTTCTCGGCTACACATCGGGCGTTTCAGGTTGCAATCATTATTAATGTTGAGCCTAAATCTTTTAATCTTGCCGTCAAAGTTAAAAAATGGAGAGAAGCAATGAGTAAGGAAATTGCTGCTCTGGAAGAAAGTGGGACATGGACTTTGGAGGATTTACCACTAGGTAAGCGTGCGATTGGAAGTAAATGGGTATACAAAATCAAGTATCTTTCGAATGGGAAAATTGAGAGGTACAAAGCGCGATTGGTTGCTCTCGGTAATAAACAGATTGAGGGTGAGGATTATGGAGAAACTTTTTCACCAGTGGCAAAGATGGGAACGGTTCGCATGTTCCTCAAAGTTGCTGCAGGAAACGATTGGCCTGTGTATCAAATGGACGCCCACAACGCTTTTCTGCACGGAGATCTCGAAGAAGAGGTTTATATGAGACCTCCACCTGGTTTTTACTCAAAGGATGAAACGAAAGTTTGTCGTCTGCGTAAATCCATTTATGGTTCAAAACAGGCTCCCATTGCTGCTTTGAGAAGCTCACCAAGGCTTTACGTGTTTATGGGTTCAAACAATCGCTTGCTCATTATTTGCTGTTCACACTTGACAAAGATGGAGTTCAGATCAACTTGCTGATTTATGTCGACGATATGATTCTCACTGGAAATTCCGAAAATCAATTACAGGTATTTAAGACCTATCTCTCTTCTTGTTTTAAGATGAAGGATCTCGGCTTGTTGAAATATTTTCTAAGAATTGAAGTGTCTAGAAGCAAATTGGGATTCTATCTCAGTCAACGGAAGTATGCTTTAGACATCATCTCAGATACTGGTTTGTTGGGAGCCAAACCAGCCTCTTTCCCATTGGAGCAGAACCATAAGTTAGCTTTGTCCACCTCAAATACACTGACCGATCCTGCTCCCTACCGACGCTTAGTGGGTCGTTTTATTTACTTGGCAGAAACTCGACCGGATTTGGCTTTCTTGGTTCATACTCTTGCTCAGTTTATGCAAAACCCAAGAGAAGATCATTGGCATGCAGCTTTACGCCTTGTTCGCTACTTAAAAGGGACTCCAGGCCAAGGCATTCTTTTAAGCTCTGAAAAAGATTTCCAGATATATGGTGTGATTCTGACTGGGCAAGTTTTCCACTAACACGAAGATCTGTCACAGGTTATTTTGTTCAATTCGGCCAATCTCCGGTCTAATGGAAAACAAAGAAACAGGTGATAGTGAGTAAATCATCAGTTGAAGCAGAGTATCGGGCTATGTCTTTTCTGCGTGATGAACTTCTTTGGATCAAGAATGTTCTTACTTCACTTGGTGTCTTTCATCCACAACCAATGCGTATCTACTGTGATAGCAAGGTTGCCATCTACATTAGCACCAATCCAGTCTTCCATGAGCGCACAAAACACATCGAGATTGATTGCCATGCAGTTCGTGACGAAATACAGTCGGGAAACATAACTACTCATCCCGTCTCTACAACACAACAGCTGGCCGACATCTTTACCAAACCACTTGGTAAACAATCGTTTGAAAACTTCAGACAGAAACTGGGCATTCTTGATCTTCATGCTCCAGTTTGAGAGGGGGTAATGGGATATCAACTCAGTCAAATTGTATCCCATCAGTTACGTAGTCAACACATTCACTTTCCTTAACTTTAGTCATGTTCATTACTGAGAATATCATACTTTAGGAAAGCTTGATACTCATGTAGCAGTATATATCGATGTAATCATTCTTGTGAATAATCACTCTGAAATTTCTGAAACACAAGTCTCTGTATTTCTTCACCGTGTTTGTAAAAGGTGATTCGGTGGTCAAAATCGGAAGAAGATGGGCCGTGATTCAACTGCAATTGGGACGAAATGAAAATGGCTGCGAAAGATTGGAGGCAAGTGAACCCAAAATTTCAGAGGAAAACTAAGAGATTAAGCAGAAAATCAGAGACAAGGAAAAGGAAAAATGTGTTGGTGTTGAGAGGACAGCAGATCAGATTGTACAATTCAGAAGAGCCATTTCTTGTTGGTCTTTAACAAAAAAAACAAAAAAAAATTCTTGTTACAGCTAAAATCTATCTCGTGAAATGACACGTCATAAGTGCATCTCACCAAAAATGGACTGTGTGTGGAAACTTCCACTTGGGCTTGTATCTCCATTTTATAGTATATAATGGTCTCGCCAAATTATCCGGAACCGAAAAGCAGCACTGTACCGAACCAAATTACCCGACCCAAAATCAAATCAGATAACATAACTGCCCAAATGGATTTGGTTCGATAACTTAATATCAAATGAATGTTGCAGCAATGAATATTGTAATCACATTTTAACTTAATATCAAATAAATATTGCAGAATGAATATTGTAATCGCATTTTAATGTAAACGAAAAGTGTTTACACTCTGTTGGCGGAGTAGCTGAATCTGTAACAAGTATAGTATGTCCAATGGTACATCCACCAGAATAGATAGTTGATCCCATTGAGTGTCTTTCTCCAAAGACGTGTAGAAGTATAATATTTTATTTTAAATACAATCTACTTAAAATGTTTAGGACTAAATTTTACTTTAGAAAAAATCATGCAGCATAGACGGGTAATCTAAATATATTTACATAGTTATCAACTTCAAAATTATAAGTTTATAACATTATATTAATCACAAGTTTAATAGCACATAATTAAATATGGGAAAATTGGAAATAAAGGACATTTTAAGTGTATATTTGGTATTCTACACCTTTTAGTATTTCATCTATTTTTGGACTAAATTAACCTTATATAAATTATTATAATAATTAAATAATTGTTCTAAAATTCAGAGATATGCGAATAAAAATAAAAATAAATTGAAAACACCATAACATTTTTATGATTTTAAGTGTAAAAACAAAAATTGAAAAAAAAAAAATTTAGTTATTGTTCTAAAAACTTTATAATCCGCATTCTACATTCTAAGATTTTTAGAATATGAATTCTAACATTTCAGCATATTCTAAATATTCTAGAATGCATATTCTAAAATTTGTACATATTCTAAATATTTTAGAATGCGAATTCTATGTTCTTAAATTTTTAGAATATGAATTCTAACGTTTCAACATATTCTAATTTTTTTAGAATGTATGTTCTAAAATTTGTACATATTCTAAAACTTTTAGAATGCGTATTCTAAGTTTTAAAACTTTTAGAATGCGTCTTCTAAGATTTTAATAATGCAAATTCTAAAGGTTATATAGTTTCTAAAAAATCTAGAATGCACATTCTATCTCTATATTCTAAAAATAAAAAAAAACCAATATTAGGAAGTAAAATCCCCAAAAAATCTCACACAATATATTCACTTAACAATCGTCGGAGTCCCGCTCTCACGGAATCGTGGGTTCTTCTCCGGTCTCATGTCATGATCAATATGTCTCCTAGGCTCATGATCTGAGTTTCTTTTTGAGTTGTCATACCGATCATCACCCCTTTGCCGTTTCCGATGGTAATCTCCTCCTCCACCTCTTCCATGATGATTTGATCTTCCTCGGCCATAACCTCCGCCAGCGCGCCTTCCATAATTAGATTATGCAGCAAAAGGATACGATCATCAAGGATTGTCCCACTTATATATTTCATTATCATTTGTGTCCTCTCTCAAGTAAGAAACAAAAGCCACATGGAGTTCTTATGTTCTTATCCAATTTCAAGATGATATTTTTAATTCTCCTACTCTTGAAAAAAGTTCGTAATTATGTTCTTCATTTGTCTTGATAGACTCATTGCCAATGTAAATCTGTTTTTTTTAGTTTCTGGTACCGTGGTCCACGTTGAGAAACTTTATAATTAATAACTTCATGTATATTATATAACTATATATATATTTAATTTCCATTTTCTATGGTATATTTGTATTTTACATTCATATAAAGACTACTCTCCCAATGTGTAAAAAAAGGTATAGATCACCAAAGATATAATCAAAACATCCTTTATTTCCAATTTATAAACCTGCGCATCATCTAGTTTACAATAAGAATATTGATTACCAAAATCTGAGTGTAAAATGTTAGATTTCAAATGATTTATTTACTCATGGGAAATTAGCTCCAAAATCATTCAAACCTTTTCCTTGGCAAAAATAAAAGGAAAATTTGGCAAAATACACCAAAAATAGAGAAAAATTGTCCTTATACATTTTTTTCCCAAAATCTTGTCCACTTACACTTTACGAGATTTTAAACGGGTGAGTTGGTTTAATATTCTAAAAAATAATTAAAATTTGAAAACTAACTCCTTTTTAAAAATGTTGAAAAACTAATCTTTTTAGTATTTGAAATTACCAAAATACCCTCAATTTTCAGACATAATTTTTTTAAAAAAAAATTCTTTTATGTTTTTAAAAATTAATAATAAAAAAACGAATTTATTTTTTTAATTAAGATATTGAAAAGATATATCTTGAATTTAAATTAAATAATAATAGAAATTTCAGATATATCAGGAAAAAGAGATTATCACAAAACACGAAAAAAAAATTTTAATAGATATCTGTGTTTAATAGCACAAAATTGTCTAACAGATATTTCATATTTGTGTTTATACTTCATCCCATTTATGCCTCCTTCTTGTGATTCATCACAAAACTTTATAACTCTTTTTCCATCATTCAGTTTCCATAAACTCCAAAAATTTGCACCATTTTGGAATAAAGAAACTCACATTTCACTCAAAAAAAAAAGATTATGGGATGTGTTTAGGTTAAACTCACGTTTCTTCTCTATTTATCAGATAAGTTACATTTCAAATAAGATCTTCTGAGTATTTGTTTTTTTTTTTTGAACATTTTTTCAGATTATATGCTTTGAAATATGCCAGATTTTTCTTCATTTTTTATTATAATGAAATCAAAATAACTGTTTAGAATATCTTTAATATACATAATTTTTTTTTTAATTGAAATAATTTTTAAAAATAAACGATTTTTTTTTAAAAAAAATATGTATGAAAAATGAGGGTATTTTGGTAATTTCAAATACTAAAAAGATTAGTTCTCCAACATTTTTAAAAATGGGTTATTTTTCAAATTTTGTTTAATTTATGTAATATTGGTCCAAATTTCCTCATTTTAAACCCAGTTTTAACTTTCAAATCAAGTTTTATTCCATATTTTATTTTCAAACCCAATTAAAGTAAAATAATACTTTACATAAATGATGTACAGAAAAAAAAGGGAAATATAATCTCGCAGGGGTATATTAACTTTAATTTTTTCATTTTAAATGTAATAAATATATTATTTATTTGTATATTAATATATGTTTCAGTTTCTTAGTATTATTTATTAAAATTTGTTTTAACATATAGTAATAAGAAGTGATTGTTTCTGTTTTTGATTAAAAATATTCTTCTTACACCTCTTTTATTTTTTGTTCTTAACATATATTATAAAGTATATTATTTTTGTAGTTAGATTTTTTTAAATACCGGATGTTTATTTGATAATTGATTTATGTATGTTAACTTATTTACATTAACTTATTTATGTATGTCCAACAGACAACTCAGAAAAAGGTGATTAAACAGAAATAAATTTTTAGTGATAATAGGAAATATAATTTTTTCAAAAGATTTTTAAATATTCAGTTACCATTTTCGCTATATTTTTTCAGATTTTCGTAGAAGATGAATTCTACCTATCTTTAGAAATAAGTGTCAACAGTAGAATGATGTTTCTACTTACGGTAGAATGATGTTTCTACTTACGGTAGAAAACGTTGTTTTGAGTAGAACACACAATCTACGAGTAGCAGAAGAGAGTATTTTGAGCAGAACATGCAATCTAAAAAATGTAGAAGAGAGTGTTTACCGTAGAATACAGATTCTACGGTTGGTAGGAAACAGTGTCTATGGTAGAATATAGATTCTATAAATGGTAGAAAACCGTGTAATACGTAGAACAATTGTCGAACAATTCTACCAATTCGTAGAACGTATGATATTTAGCATAAGGCAAATTCTACCACGGTAGATGAATAAACAGACGGTAGAATTCATGTTCTACTACAGATAGATGTTAGAGCATCTATTAAAAGACATATTCTACTTTGAAAACCGAAATTGGTGGAACCAAACTTCATTTAATTTTATGAATTAGAATACAGATTCTATGGTTGGTAGGAAACAGTGTCTATGGTAGAATATAGATTCTACCAATGGTAGAAAACCGTGTAATACTGAAACAACCAATCCCTTTTTTTTTTTTTTTTTAATTAACAATGTGGAAGTTCTCAGAAAATAATAAATAAATAATAAATCATAAAATCAGTTCAACAAATGAATTCAATGAAATAATAATGAAACTAGCAACCTAAACACCAGGTTTGCAACAATAACTTAAAACCATAAAACATCCAAAACAACCTCATCCTCTCCCGGCCTCATTCTGCGGTTGGCCATTCCTGTTACCTGCATCACATTGGAATAGAGATGCGTAAGTATTATCATAAATACTTAGTGAGTGGATCATCCTGTCTACAGGCCATGTGCGTCCAACACCAGACAATACATCAACAATAACAACAATCACAAAGCAGCAATGACCAAAACTCAACAATACTTCGCAATAACATGAGTGTCGATCGACACCCCCACTGGTGTCGATCGATGCCTGCTTAGTGTCGATCGACACCACAAAGGGTGTCGAATGACACTCAACAACTTCAGTGTCGACCGACACACCGAAAGGTGTCGATCGACACCGTCCCGAACTCTCAACTCCAAAAGCGACGAAACAGTGCGATAAACACAGAAACTCGTGGGATTCAACCCCCACATCGATCAAACAACACAATAACTCAAGAAAAGCTCAAGAACAACTCGAAATCTGAATAACAAACTCTAAATTAAACAATCTCTGGTGATAAACGGACCTACAGTCACGCACTCACCTTGAAAAGGGTTAGAAACTAAGGAAGGAAGATGAACAGCAACAGATCTAGCTCAGAAACTCCACAAAACTCCTCCAATTCACCTCTCAACCTCATAAACGCCTCTGGAACTTTGCTCTCTCGAAAAAGTGACTCTGAAACGCGGCCACAAGCTTTTTATTCGAGAAATAGGGCTTCATTCGCCCAAACCAGCTAAACTGGCCGACTTACATCAAACCGATCGCGAATTCAATAACCGATGTCGATCGACACCCTTCCTTGGTGTCGGTCGACACCACTCGACCCAAACCAAACTCAAATTCCAAATCGATCGACTTAAACCGGAAATCCACTCGATAACCGGTGTCGATCGACACTAGTGATTCAGAGGCATTTCATACGTTTTCTTCGAAGTGTTTGAATCTTAGACCGACTGTACAACAATCAAACAAGAACATGTACAATCAATCCTAAATTCACACCCCAAAGGGAATATGTAATCCACTCCTGAATCCCTAATGCCGCTCGATACCACTTCTAAAACCACTTTCTGGTTCACGGATATTACAAATACGTAGAACAATTGTCGAACNCGACACTAGTGATTCAGAGGCATTTCATACGTTTTCTTCGAAGTGTTTGAATCTTAGACCGACTGTACAACAATCAAACAAGAACATGTACAATCAATCCTAAATTCACACCTCAAAGGGAATATGTAATCCACTCCTGAATCCCTAATGCCGCTCGATACCACTTCTAAAACCACTTTCTGGTTCACGAATGTTACAATTCTCCCCCACTAAACTGGATTCGTCCTCGAATCCCAACTCAAACGTCTCTCAAAGACCTCAAAACTCACACTTTAGTCCTAAGTTATACGCATGTCTCTAGGCATTATTACTTCCGATACCACAAATGCAACACCACTGTCACAAATGTCTATACCGTGACTGTAACACCCCCGACTCGATCTATAAATAGATTAAGCCGGGAATGCTACAGCGGGATGACTAAGCAAGTCCACTCCAAGTCGCGGAGGGGTTCCGTAACACATGGACCAATCCTACCAAGTTCCCGTACCTCAGCTTCCGTAATACTAAGGCTTTGCAACCCGTAAAACGAAAACTGAGTTGCGTTAGTCCGGATAAGACTAATATCAGAAAACTCCAAGTTTTTAACACACACAAATCGAAATTTTAATTAAACATAAGAAAGTCTTACATGAAACCGANCAACTTTAAAACATCCCCAACCCACACCCCAAACAAACATTCAACAACTCAATCAAAGCAATGAACAAGCGGAAGCTTAAATAAAAACACATTCACGCCATAGACCAATACAATG
>OVBJ01002929.1:0-14646 GCA_900406535.1 Noccaea bulbosa
TTATATTGTGATTAAATTATTTTATAAAATAAAGTTAAACAAAGATGAAAATAGATATATAATGATATAATTAAATTGAATCTCATATCTTCCTTATTTATTTATTTTCGTAATTGTTAATTAAGGAAGGAGAATCATATTTTTTTATTAATANATTACATTTTTTTTTATATTGTGATTAAATTATTTTATAAAATAAAGTTAAACAAAGATGAAAATAGATATATAATGATATAATTAAATTGAATCTCATATCTTCCTTATTTATTTATTTTCGTAATTGTTAATTAAGGAAGGAGAATCATATTTTTTTATTAATAGTTACATACTATTTGATTTTCTAGATATACTATACAATGACATATTATGTAATTCTCTAGTAAGATTTGTCTAAACTAAAAAAGGCTTTGAGAGTGAACCATGTGATGAGCATGGCAATTTTGTTATTAACACATAAAGTTAATGTTGTTTTTAAAAAATGATTCTCTTTTAATATATAAGGGATTAATGTGGAATGAAATGGAATGTGAACATACCAAAACAAACAGATCACGTGGACAGCTCTTTGGACTTCACTTTCAGACACAAATTACTAAGATACACCCCAAAAACAGTCATCTATCCGATCATTTTGCAAGAAAATTAAAAAGTAAAAAATGCCTTTTCAATCAGTATTCATTAAAAACGGAAAGAGAACATATAACGCTAACCAAATTAAGTTGTATACATACAATTCATTTGATATAATACAATTTCTCTTTAAGGTTAAATGAATTTCTTCGAGTAACAAATAAATTATCATCGATAATATATGGAGATTTAATTTTCACGGCTATTGACCGTTGACTCCCAAATTTTGTCAAATTGGAATTACAAATAGGTCCAACAATTTGTTGAAAATTCTTATTCCGATCCGATATGATTATTATAACACTTCAGATGTCCCAAGATTTATTATTTTTATTTGTTTTATAGATTAGTTAATAAAATATAGACCTTACATATCTTATACTATGTCGCCCTCAACGAATCTATCTACTTTCTTTTTCGTTAAAGCACTTAATTCTTTTAAAATGGTTTCATGAGCTTTGGTAAATACTTATTGACACACCTAGATATCTAGATATCTGTGTTTTTTCATTTCCAAATATTATACTTTTGACACATTTAGACCAAAAAGAAAAATCATACGTTTGTAAACCCTTGGCCAAAATAAACAAATAAGGATGAAAATTAACACACAAACAGAGAAAAAAAAGCGTCCCGATTAGATTAGTCATAAGTCTTACAAGTGATAAAGCCACTTTTGCTACCGTCCAAATAATGTTTAAGACAGTTCTCACACGTGGCAACTAATGAGTGGATTAAAGCTGGCAAGATCCACAAAGTCGCAACTCGCAATAATTTTAATAATCATTTAATTGCACGCTATATTCTTTCGGCGCAACTCAAGCTTCGATTTATAAAAACTATAATCAATGGGTAAAACATGCAAGATAAATAAGCATGGTACGATTTTTTTGTTTGTTCATCATTAGTTATATCTTATATATGGAACATTGTAATTTTTCATTTGACACTTTATTTAGATCGATCTTCTGGAAGTACAGAAATCTGATGCACGCACGTGTCAATGTCTGATACCTTTCAAAGAAGTTGATACAAATGATAGATAATCTTTGAAGTTGTATAAAATCGTCGGTCCATTTTCAATAATAATTCACTAGGTTCTTGGATTACATGGTCCACTGCTAATCCGAAAAACTGTCGTTTTTGTAATTGTAATTAACTTTAATTTGAATAAAGATTTCTAAAAATAGAGGCTAATCTATGTGACAGACTATGTCTATCTGTGCTTTGGATATATCCCTCGTTTGACGATAAAACACATGTAGCTGAAAAATAGACGACTAAAACACATGTCCAAGAAAACCGACGAACTATTTATCAAAGAGGTAAAAGAGCCAGTAACACTTGTAATAATAAAGTGCTAAAGTAATTAGTACACTAATTTCATGGTTTATGCGCAAAAATATACTCCCACGTGCGGTGTCACGTGTTCCGTGACCCTAGAATGTACTTTGTCGACAGCTTTCTCGTATTCCTAATTCCTCTGTTCAGCTATTCTGATCAACCTACATACATGCTCTTTCCCGTACTGTTTTTATTGAACTTATATATATTCGATAAGCATAAAAAGAGAGTATTATATTCGGTGGAAAAGAAGCATTACATTCCTAATAATATTTGAGTGTGGAAATGCGTCTAAATCATTTGTTTGTCCAGTACATAAACCACTACTATATATTCCATTGACAAAAAATTCAAACACGAAATTAATAATATCTATCATCGAATAATTATTGTTTAATTTTTGAAATTTTTTTTTTCTTTCTAAAAGATATAAAATCGGTTATTAGTTCTGTACTTCAATTCTGTTTGTAGATAAAATGAAGAAGAAGATGAATGTGACTGACAGACAGTTTTAATTTCATCAAAAATAAAAATGTGACTGAGACAGTACACATTGTAAGAAAAAGGTTATTTAAAATTCTCGTGACGTACGTGAAGTTTTTATTACAAAGTAACTTCTTTCTTTGACCAGGGGAAATTTAACAGGTAAAGTACAGAAACTTTTAGAACATTTACACTGAACACTACAAAACAAAACTAGAAACAACAGCTTGAGTTTCTTCATTTTAATAAGCTACAGTATATAAACTGTTGACAAAAAAAAAAAAAAAAGAAAAAGGCTAAATAAACCGAAAAAAGGGAAAAATCTTATCTATAATCTGGACTCACCAACGCGTGTAGAGGAGGAAAAGCTTTAAACAATAATTCAAATTAATTAGTGAGCTTATTAAAATAGTTAATGCGTTTTTCATAAACTTGAACTCAAGAGTACAACCAAAAGAGGAAACTCTTAACCCAAGAAAAAAAAAAAAAAGTAAACAAAGAATAATCTTGACTGAGAACGTTAAACAGAGGAGAGAGAAAGCTGAATTCGACCTCCAAAGAGTTTTTAACTTTGAGCCCCTCCTCAAGGACGGACGGACTCATACGCTTCACTCCGATTCGTAGAGAGAGTTTCCAAGAGACGACAGAATCGCTACGAAAACAGAAACTTTACAAACATTTATTTCTATTTCGTTAATCCAATCCGCAAGTACCCCTCCTGGTAATTGTTATATAATCTCCTCTATTTCTCTTTGTTGTTCCTTTTGAAGATTCTCCATTTTTTTCTTTCCTTCATTCATCTATTCTTCTTCTTCTTCTTCTTCTACATCGAGGAATCATTTTTCAGATCGAGATCAGCGATTCTTTTGAGTTTCATTTTGTTGGGTGAAGTTTGATTTTGAATTCGGAATCTAGAGATCTAAGCCTCGAAGCTAATCGTTTTTCTTACGGTGATTCGGTTTGATATTCAATAACTCTGCAAATATTGTTTTGGTGGTTGGATCGGTCTGAATCTATTTCGATCAATCGAAAAAACGAGAATACTCTGAAAATCGTGATTGAACTAGTCTCTCGCTCATTTTGGGATTTTCTCAGATTATCTCTCTCTCCGCATTCGTGTTAACGCGAAGATGGTGGAAGATCGGACTTATCTGCTATCGAGGGTTTTCTCAAGCTCTCGTCTCTCAGAATCCAGCTGGCCTTGCATGTATCCCCAGGGAGAAGAAGACTCTTCCGAATCCAAGCTTACCAATGGCAAAAGAGCATTGGAGGATGACGACGACGATGCTGTCGAGCTCAGAGAAAGCAAGTCTCTCAAATTGACGAGATCCTCAATTCACGAGAACGATTCGCTGATCAACGACATCGGGAGGGACAATTCGATCAGCTGCTTGATCCGTTGCTCGAGGTCCGATTACGGCTCAGTCGCATCCCTGAACCGGGGTTTCCGGTCTCTGATTAGATCCGGTGACATTTACAGACTCCGGAGGCAGAACCGGATCGTCGAGCACTGGGTTTACTTCTCCTGCCAGCTCTTGGAATGGGTTGCTTTCAATCCCGTTGAGAGGAGATGGATGAATCTCCCGACGATGCCTCCTTCAGGTGTCACGTTCATGTACGCCGACAAAGAATCGCTCGCCGTCGGCACCGATTTGCTCGTTCTAGGCAAAGACGACGACTATGTGATTTACCGGTACAGTCTTTTGACCAACACTTGGTCTTCAGGCATGAGGATGAATTCTCCGAGGTGTTTGTTCGGCTCGGCGAGTCTCGGGGAGATTGCCATCTTCGCAGGCGGTTTGGATTCCCTCAACAAGATCAGCGACTCCGCGGAGATGTATAACTCGGAGCTTCGGACTTGGACGACGCTTCCGAAGATGAACAAGCCGAGGAAGATGTGTTCGGGTGTTTTCATGGATGGGAAGTTCTACGTGATCGGAGGAATCGGCGGGAGCGATTCGAAAGTGCTTACCTGCGGCGAGGAGTTCGATTTGTTGACGGGGAAGTGGACCGAGGTCCCGGAGATGTCGCCTCCGAGGAGCCGGGAAATGGCGTCGCCGGGGGCGCCGCCGCTTGTAGCGGTTGTGGATAACCAGCTGTATGCGGCGGATCATGCTGATATGGAAGTGAGGAAGTACGATAAAGAGAGTAAGAAGTGGTTTACGTTGGGGAGGTTGCCTGAGAGAGCTGATTCGGTTAACGGTTGGGGATTAGCGTTTAGAGCTTGCGGCGAGCGGTTGATTGTGATTGGTGGGCCTAGGAGCTCAGGTGGAGGGTTCATTGAGCTGAATTCTTGGATACCGTCGGCTAGTGATCGGAGTCCGCCGCTGTGGACGTTGCTCGATAGGAAACATTCTTCGAATTTCGTCTTCAATTGCGCGGTCATGGGTTGCTGATGATACTAAATTTTTCAGGAGATTTTTGCAGATTGAAATTGGTGATGGGGAGGTCGAAAGTTGCAGGGTTTTTTCTTGTTTATTTGGTTATAAAATTTAATTCAATTCAAATACAATAATCATCTTGGTGGTATTTCTAGGTTCTTTGAAAGAACAGAAACAGGTTTTTATAATAAGATTGGCGGAGAAAGTTCAATGATCTTATTAGTGTTTGTGCTCTGTTAAATTTGTTTTCTAAATACAATGTTTTTGGTTATTTCTCCGAATATTTATATTCATATATATCATTCATTTTTGGCGGAAGAGAATGTATATTATCTCTGTTGTGTCTATCAGAGAGAAAAAATTGATCACATGGACGTACGTGCAAGCTATATTGATCTTTTGGTTCTTTTTTTTTCAGAAAATGGTTGCAGTAAATTCTTTAAAATATAGTAAACAAAGATGGATTACACATGAAAATGGCAGTTTGATTCTGATTTTGACATTTAGGTTTCTGTCACTTTCTTTTGTATCACTCAGCCTAATATATTTCATGAGATGTTAGATCATAAATATATTTTTAAAAAGACCAACCACCTAACATTAGCTAGCTAGCTAAGCTTTACTAATATCAGAAGTAAAATGTGATAAATGAACCAATCAGTTAATCACCCATCTGTAAATAAATCCATTCCAAACACTGTATTGCGAAAACGTTAATGGTTCAATTACCAAATCAACTTTCCATTTAGTACTCACATCCTATCATTTTCATTTCAATTCAAATCATATCAGATAGAGAAAACTTGCAAAAGAAGGTATTCAAACACTGAAGTAACAATATCATTCCAGAGCTTAAACAAAGAGTCGACAAAAGTTTCAGAATACTGACTGTGTCCAACTAAAAAAACTTAAAACATTACTCTTAAAGATAAGTAGAAAAGTTTCAAACTGCTTTATAATTCTTCACCGCAAAAGAGAGAAGAGACTTGCACTTCTGAAACTTCAATAGGTGGCTGGCAAAAAGGCACTTCCCGGCTGACGTTTAGCCAAAGGACCATGACATGACAGGAACTGCAAAAAGAAACCCAAACATTGTTGTTCAATTCAACAGCAGAAGACAACTGAATATTGTTAATTCCAACCAGAGATTCTTATCAAAGTGTCACAAATTGATGCATAATTGAGATACCTTAGCATTGACACCATCAGGAACGACACGCTTCTCTGCCCTCAACTTCGTAAAGTCAGCTCTGTTGAACTTCGTGAATCCCCTGAAGAAAACAAAAGCCACAAACTTTATCAAACAAACAAAAAATGATTCAAAAAAAACCAATGTCAAAGGATCATTGTATTGAAAACACACCATTTCCTGCTGACAATAATCTTTTGACGACCAGGGAACTTGAACTTAGCACGACGGAGAGCCTCTTGAGCATGGTGACCATGATTATCCTTACACCTCACAGACAAAAGCACCTGTCCAATCGCAACACGAGCACAAGTACCCAGAGCCTTCCCGAACGCACCTCTCATACCGGTCTGAAGCCTATCAGCTCCAGCACACGAAAGCATCTTGTTGATCCTGAGAACATGGAACGGGTGAACCCTAATCCTCAAATGGAAAGCATCTTTCCCCGCAGATTTCACCATGTACTTGTTGCAAGCAATACGAGCAGCCTCGAGGGCTTCGCTTGAGACGTTTTCTTTCTCCCATGAGACCAAATGGACACAGAAAGGGAACTCATCAACACCTTTCTTCTTCATGCCAACATCGTAGATCCTGATTTTGGGATCTGGCACTCCACGACAGTACCGAGATTTCGGGTATGGCTTACCCTTGATCTGACGGTAACACCTAGCTGGTCCTGCAACGATTCAGGTTTTGTTTTTGGTTAGCTACATTGTCTATCAAACAAAAATCACCAGACAGTCGATGAAAAAACAGAGCTCAAATCAATGAAGTAGCTCAAGCTCGAATCAATGAAGGCATAGCATAAATAATCTACGAGAAGACATTTGCTTCATCAAAAACGAAAGCCAAATGATCATTTGGATGAACACACGAGAGATGGAGAAACTTACTTCTTCCCATGGCGTCTCTCCTTTCCCCTGCTCTGCTCAGGCGAAAAGCGCGGCTGCTAGACGAAAAAGAGATGCCCTAGAAAATGACTTAATTATATAATAGATCCGATTTTTACTAGGTCAGCAAACCAAAAAAATTACATTGTTTTCATTCTAATGGGCTTTGATGGAAGCCCATAGTATTCATTTTCATATTTAACAAAACTAATGAAACCAATTTCTAAAATTTATTGGTTTAATTCTAATGGCCTTTTTTGTCTCGTATTTATTCAAAACCATGTTTTTAAAGAATAAGCACAATATCATTGGCTCCACTTACTAAAGAAACTGTCCATTAGATTTGTTTAAAGATTCTTGTTCGGTTGTGTTTTTAGAGAATAAGCACAATGATCACAACCGAATGAGAATCTTTAAACAATCGCCTAAATCTAATATTTCATATTCGAAATCAAATTCGTGATCAAGTAATTTCATCTTCAATTTTTATTTTTATTTTGCATAAATGCTTCCATAGAGGGATTAAGGAAGACTACTCTAATACATTCATGTCAACAGTGTAAAACTGGTGCAACACATACGAATCTATAGCTTGAAACCAAAATTAATAGAATTAACTTACGTTTCTCACAATAATATCGCTTCTCAGCCATTTGATTTAGTTCATTTAGACATTTGGGGTCCTTTTAAAGTTGAGTCTGTTGAAGGTTTTCGTTACTTTCTTACTCTGGTTGACGATTGTACTCGTGTAACTTGGGTATATATGCTGAGAAATAAAAATGATGTTTCTTTTGTGTTCCCTGCTTTTCTCAAATTGATTCTTACTCAATATAAGTACAAAATTAAAGCCATTCTTTCTGACAATGCTCCTGAATTAGCTTTTCCAGATTTAATGAACGAACATGGGATGATGCATTACTTTTCTTGTGCATACACACCACAGCAGAACTCTGTAGTTGAAAGAAAACACCAGCATCTGTTAAATGTTGCCAGAGCTTTACTTTTCCAGTCTAATGTGCCATTGCCTTATTGGAGTGATTGCATTGTTACTGCTGTTTTCTTAATCAATCGTATTCCCTCGCCTTTGTTAGATCATAAATCTCCATATGAGAAATTGTTAAGCAAGGTTCCTGATTACTCATTACTTCGCAATTTTGGTTGTTTGTGTTTTGCTTCCACTTATCAAAAGGACAGACACAAGTTTTCCCCATGTGCAACACCATGCATTTTTCTCGGTTATCCTTCGGGTTATAAAGGTTACAAAGTTTTGGACTTAGAGTCCCATTCAATCATGATTTCTCGCAATGTTGTTTTCCATGAAACAAATTTTCCTTTTAAAACAGGTGATTCTATTTCTGAGTCTGTTGATTTGTTTCCTAATACCATCTTGCCTTTACCCACTCCATTGCATTTTGTTGATTCCATGCCATTACCTGATAATACTTTCTTATCAGATGTACCTTCTGCTTCTGTTGATGCACCTCATCTTTCTGATCATACTGCATCTCATTCATCTGATACTCATGAATCACATCATTCACACACGGAACCTAGCACCACATCTTTATCACAAAGTCATACTTCAGATTCTGGTGTTGGTCCTGTGAGTAATTCTCGACCAAAACGGGTGACTAAGGCACCTAGTTATCTCACTGAGTATCATTGTTTTCTTATCCCTTTTTCTTCTATGGAGACTTCTCCTAAGGCATTACATAGCCTTTTAATACTCCTTATCCCATATCATCTGTTATATCTTATGACCAGTTCTCTCCACTCTTTCAATCCTATATCTTGGCTTATTCTCTTGAATCTGAACCTCGAAATTTTAAAGAGGCCATGGCATCTGAAAAATGGAATGGGGCTGTGAATGTGGAACTGGATGCTCTTGAGGCTTTGCATACTTGGGATATTGAATCTCTTCCTCCGGGAAAGAATGTGGTGGGAAACAAATGGGTTTTCACGATAAAGTTTCTCTCTGATGGTAATGTTGAGCGGTATAAGGCTCGTTTGGTGGCACAGGGATTCACGCAGCAAGAGGGCATTGACTACATTGAAACTTTTTCTCCAGTTGCCAAAATGACGAGTGTAAAGTTTATTCTCGGCCTTGCAGCTGTTGGAGGATGGCGTCTTACTCAAATGGACGTTTCCAATGCTTTCTTACATGGTGACTTAGATGAGGAGATCTACATGAGCTTGCCTCAGAGTTATACGCCTCCTGCACATGTGGTTTTGCCTCCTAATCCTGTTTGCCGATTGCGAAAATCTCTTTATGGTCTTAAGCAGGCTTCTCGCCAATGGTATATCAGATTTTCTTCGGTTCTTCTGGGTGCTGACTACATTCAATCTCCTGCAGATAATACCCTCTTTGTCAAGATCACCTCTGTTTCTTTTGTGGCTGTCCTGGTTTATGTGGACGACATTATGATAGCCAGCAATAATGATGAGGCTCTTGCAGATTTACAGACTCTCCTTCATTCAGAATTCAAGATTAAGGACCTTGGTCCTGCACGTTTCTTTCTTGGATTGGAGATTGCTCGCTCTTCTGCAGGAATTTCAGTTTGTCAGCGCAAATATTGTTTGAATCTGCTTGAAGATTTTGGAATGCTAGGATGCAAGCCAAGCTCTGTTCCTATGGATCCAAATCTTCATTTGACTAAAGACCTCGGCACAGCTTTGCCGAAACCTATAGTGTATCGTGAACTTGTTGGCCGGATGCTCTATCTCATGATTACACGTCCTGATATTACATTTGCTGTTCATCAATTGAGCCAATTTCTGTCTGCTCCTTCGGATGTTCATCTTCAAGCTGCTTACAAAGTCTTGCGTTACCTCAAGAATAACCCTGGACAAGGTTTGATGTATTCTTCTTCATCCGAGATTTGCTTGAATGGGTTTGCTGATGCAGATTGGGGTACCTGCAAAGATTCACGGAGATCTGTTACTGGATTTTGCATATATCTTGGTGACTCTCTCATTTCCTGGAAATCTAAGAAGCAGTCTGTGGTTAGTCGGAGTAGTACAGAATCTGAGTATCGTGCTTGTGCTTTGGCTACATGCGAGATGATATGGCTTCAACAACTCCTTGCTGATTTGCGTATCAAGGTCACATGTACAGCAAAGTTGTTTTGTGCTAACAAGTCGGCAATTCACTTGGCTACTAATCCAGTGTTTCATGAGCGTACTAAACATATTGAGATTGACTGCCACACCGTCCGTGATTAGATCAAGGCTGGCAAGCTTAAGGCGCTTCATGTTTCTACTGTGAACCAACTCGCTGATATCCTCACGAAGTCTTTACACCCTGGTCCGTTTTATAATCTTCTTCGGAGAATGCATTTGTCAAGTCTTTATCTTCCTGCTCCGCCTGATGACTCACAGAAGCTAATGACTTGAGGGGGGTGTATTAGATATGTGACCGGTTTATTCTGGTTTAGATAGATTAGATTAGAATCACTGGTTTAGGTTTCCTTTTTCCTCTGAAAAGATATAGAAGTAACTTCCCATAATGTCACATTTTCCTATTATCCCACAAAAAAATGAAGATTCAGACGTCCAGAGTTTTTACCTGATTGTTAACATCCCAGATTTTGACAATAGACTGAGAAGTACCGGTTCCGAAAAGGAGACCATTAGGATGAAAAGCAGCAGCCGTATAAACCCCCTTCTTAGAATCTAATATTTCATATGCGGTGATCATCCTGTTTCGAAATCAAATTCATGATCAATGAATTTCATCTTCTATTTTTATTTTTATTTTGCATAAATGCTTTCATAGAGATTTCAAGAAGACTACTCTAATACATTCATGTCAACAGTGGAAAATTGGTGCACCACATACGAATCTATAGCTTGAAACCAAAATTAATAGAATGTAAGAGATGGAGAGTTCATTAACTCATGGAATTAACCATTTTCAGAGAAAGATATAGAAGTAACTTCTCCATAATGTCCTTTAAACCTTGCCACATTTCCTATTATCCCACAAAAAAAAAAATGAAGACAAGTAGACACAGTTAATGAAAGGTAAAATGTAGTATGATTCAGACGTTCAGAGTTTTTACATGATTATTAACATCCCAAATCTTGACAACAGATTGAGAAGTACCGGTTCTAAGAAGGAGACCATCGGGATGAAAAGCAGCAGCCGTATAAACCCCTTTCTTAGAATCATCTGATACCTGAACAAACACAAGAAATTGAAAGTGGCTCATATTAGGAAAGGAGCTCATACTACAAATATACATCAAGCTGAGGATGTGACAATGCTTATGAGAAAGTACCATCCAAATTGAATACATAGAATCATTTCTGTAATATATCTATAGGCAAAGCTAGAAAGGAAGACATGTATTGGTTGGTTCTTTGATGTAAGAGTTTATGGACCTTAGCAAGGCATGTGCGAAAGGAAATATTGTGGAAGCACCATGTACTGCCAAGAGATGCCGACATAAAGTATTTATTTATTTGTGGCACGTATAGTATAGCTCGAACTTGAAAAAACATCATTGCTTTTATGTTAAACAAAATTAATAGAATGTAACAGACATAGAGTTCTTCAAATTCATCCTTACTTCTGTAAAGTGATTATTGTGCTTACAAGCATAGTTCCCATCCTCAGAATCCCGCCAATACAGATTGCCTGCAAGTACATCACTAATTTAGTAATAAAAAGATACCTATCAAACCGTTGGTGATGTGTATATATATATATATATTTTTTTTTTGACCAAAGATTGGTGGTGTATATCTTCTGAGAAAATAGCAAAATATCCAACAAACAAATCACAGAAATTTCTGGTGTAAGTGATCAAAACGCAGCAAACCAAAGTTTTACAAAAGATAGCTCATGACATCTACAAATTCAGAATTCATGGCTACAAGTGATCTTTTCACACTTAGATCAAAGCACAACCCAGGATTTCAAAATTCCTACAGATATAATGACCAAGCACGATTCATAAAAATTTGAAACTACGGATAATAGAATTTTAGAGTACAACTTACAACTCATTACCAACTTAGGAAACAGTTACTACAGGCTTGGACACGGAATCTGTAACTTTGGATTCGGTAAAGACAAATTCACGGGCACATACAAGCCCGTTTACCTCTACATGCGAAGTTCTCGACTTTAGCACTGACTCTTGGAGGTATGTCACTCCCTCTGCTCCTTATCGGATTTTAGTCTTCCCCGATTCCACGTATGTAGATGGGTCGCTTCACTGGTTCACAGAGTGCAAAGAAACTAAAGTTGTATCATTCGATCTTCACACGGAAACTTTTCAAGTCGTCTCTAAAGCTCCCTTTGTCAATGCACTATAATCATGTGCAACCTCAACAACCGATTGTGTGTATCGTTGAAGAAGTGCTCCAACCAACTAATATGGTCCTTCAATTCAAGCAACAAGACATGGGACAAAATGTGTTCCATAGATCTCGGTTTAGTTTCTTCCTTGTTTAATATACCATCGATAGTATGCGCTCTCCAGCCCCTGTCACTTTTCGATGGGGAGAAGAAGTTGATCTTTTATGACTGTGTGTCACATGAAGCACTGATGACATTATATGATCCTGAAACCAAATCATATCGCACTGCTTTCTCTGGTATTTCCATCAGAAATCCTCTCTGTTATTACCCGAGTTTATTCTCTGTTTCATAAATTTGATGGTTGTCAATGCATAATGTAATCTTTGCTTCAATCTTCCCTCAAACAGTTTGTAACTCTACAAAATAAGGTTATGGTCCAGAGCCCTGCTTGTTATGCTTTCGTTTTGTTTCTTCTTTGCTTCTCTAATTTGAATGATTACCATATTCTCCTCAATTAAACTTTGTGTAAGAGTGTGGGGTTTGTCTTTTCGGATCAGACCACTGCTTTACAATACTTTGTACGTAGAGAGGCAATCCTGAAGCTATGGCTAAAGAGAACAACTCAGACAACAAAATAATATTATTGTTCTATAGACAGCATCAATACACCGAGAAATGCCGGAGAATGAAGCTCTTATTGCTAAAGACAAGATCTCCAAAGCTTAATCGTAATTGTGTTTTGTCAAAGAAAGTAATCTTCTATTAATGCAAAATTGGAAACCCAGACGCATAATATTGTCGTTTCAACTGAACCAAAACGACGAAATTGATAGGACCTATCGTCAAAGACTTTTTGGGCATGTAATTAAACCAAACTGGACGTCCCCTATACATCCGATAAACCCAGAGAATGTGTTGCGGATCCTCTTGCTTCCCTACGAATTAGTCTCGGATCCTGGTTTAAGAGCTTTTAACTGAACCGAGGAGATAGCCGGAATTTGGAAGCCGATTTACCAGAAATAAGGTGTTGGTTAATAGGAGATTCAAGGAGGTTTCAACAGATTAGATGAGTGATAAAGTTTAACATAAATGTATTGCAATAACAATTACAAAAGTAAAGTCACTATAACAACAATTACAAAAGTAGAGCAATAATGTTCACTAACCGTAAATATTAACGATTACAAAAGTAAAAGTAACAATGTTCACTAACTGTTGAAGTAACGAGAGTACTTCAAACTCCATTAGACCATTACCACTCTTTATCTTTTCTCCATGACGACAAGCACAATATCAAGCTCCGCCATGTTCCTAACCCTTTTGCCATTCCGTAGGCAAAAACACATTGTGTTTTCCTAAAAGAACACGGAATCAGTTTAGCAAAATCACGATTCAAACAAAAATTTCTAAAGGCCTAAATCCATTTTTTGATCAAAATCTTTAATTTAGTTTTTTTTTTGTTTTCTCGGGTTAATTTCATATGCGATGATCATCTAATTAATTTAAAAACAGGATTAAATTTATGATCAATGAATTTCATCTTCCGTAAAATTTGAAAAAGGACTCTATTCTAATCAGTGTTTTGAAAACTGGACCGACCCAGTGGTCGGACCAGGTTCGACCATGAACTGGACATGTGACCTGGTTGGAATTCCGGTCTGATTTATAAACAATTAATATAATTAATTAATTAATTATATGTTAGATTATAAGTTATTTCACAAATTAGGTTCAGTTTAATTTTTCTAATACTATTATATTTATATTTATACTTTTATATCAACTTTTAACTATTTATAATATATATTTTAAAAAATTTATATTTAAAAATAAATAAATATAAATTATTATGAACTGGGTTCAACCCGGTCGAACCAAATTGAACCATGACCCGGATGCTTATCCGGTTCGCTTTCCGGTCCAGTTTTAACAATATTGATTCTAATACATTCAAGTCAAAGGTGTAAATCTGGTGCAATATTTACGAATATATAACTTGAAACTAGTAGGTTTATATATTTATAATATGAAAAAGAAATTATAAGAGAACAGCCGGCTCAAATAAAATGTTCCACGAGCAAAAAAAAAATGTTAGATTACTTATTTTTTATATTATTTGATAAATGCATCTTCTCATCCTCAATCTAACAAAGCATAATGTTTAACATGATTAGCTACCTCACCATTAGACTACTAAAAGACAAAACCTCACACTCTCTTACGCATATTAGAGCTCTGGGTATTAAAATGATTAAATCTAAAACTTTTTTTTATTTTTACCAACACAAATAAGAACCAAATATATGATTTTTGGACTTCCGTGGGATGTCCGAACTCACATATGCAAAACATAGTAATTAGAAAAAATGTTTTTTTTATTTTATTTACAGTAGATACTCTATAAAATAATACGCAATAAAA